>JAQIXN010000340.1:0-44116 GCA_034698145.1 Proisotoma minuta
AGCGTAAACAATTATTAGAAAAAATTTACCGTAAACTTTCACCCTGTATTTCGTACTTTTGTAGTTTGCATTGCATGCAACTTGGAAATTGGCTTAGGTCTGGAGTTTTTAATAGTTGGCATGCACATGAAAGAATTTTATCGGTAAAGTTTTACGAGCCCAAGTAAAAGTAACCAAGCAGAAAACTAATTTACTATTAGCTGGATAAGCCCATATGCAGTAACTAATTAACATAGTCTGCTGTCCCACAATTAATGCCTTTGGTCTAGAAATGGACAATTTCCTAAATAAAAACACATTCACATAATTCAGCCTTGACATCCAGCCTACTGAAAATTATTCCGTTTTGCTCCGTTGGCGATCTCACAATTACACTGCAATCTAAAAATGTAGTACATCAGTGTCCGGGGGTCGTAGTTAGTCATTATGCAATTTAGAAAATGATCACAGCACATGCGAAACTACTTCGGTGGTATCTACATATAAGGAACAGTAAATGCTCTCTCTAATTGTCCAATTTTAGTCTAAAACTAAATTGGATTCTTTCAATTTTTCAGGTGCTTGGAATTTGTCTCGTCCTTGCCGGACTTTTGTACCCTTTAATCTTGGCTGTGCCTCCAGCGGAGCCTTATCGCTATGCCGAAAGATTAAAATGGTGCAAAGACACGATAGAGCGGGAAAGTTCAAATAAAAGCGGGGTCAAATCGTTGCTTGGAAACGCCTTCACCTCCGCGTCCTGTGTTCCAAACAGACTGAGTTGTACGGCAAAGGAGACGGAGCTGATCTCTGACTTTGGAGGATGTAGTGAAGGATGTAAAGGAAAAATCATAATCTCTGCTTGCCACTTCAGGTGCAATGACTCTGTAAGTCAATCATCCATGAATCTCTTTAAAGTTGCTTCTTTGTTGACAAAACCAATCATGCGTCAATATATGTACGAATTGTCGAAATCGTACATTTATTTGTTCTTCTTGATTAATGTCTGTTGTATACATTTCTAAGAATGTCTATAGTAAGGAATTTGAAAACTTTGGCCTTTCTTTTAGCAGGTGTGCCAATAAGAAATAACAAATGTCTTTCAACAATATGAATGTGTTTCTAATTAGTGAAACTTGGCGAAAGAGATAAGATTCAGAGATGATAAGAGGATGACACAAATTAGCAGCCAAACAAAACTTTTTCTGCCAAACTCATTAGTTTAGACCTTTTCCCACTCAATCAAAATCAGTTTTACAGATATTCATGGCAGTTGTAAATAACTCAGCAAAAACATTTCTCAAGCAGACATAGATGTAAAAATTATTAAAACCTTGCAAAATATTTTTTTCCATTAGCTTGTGTTCAGTGAGCGTAAAATAAACACTTTTAATCCGTTTGATCCTATTCAGTGTAAATCAATATTTCGCAACAACATTTCGCAATTGGGTAAAATTAATAAAACTTTCTCAAAGTGACAAACAAACCCACGCAAATAAAATTAGATGCAATTGCTCAAAGTGAGAGCAAAACAAGCTCAACTCAATTCAGGCCAACTTAATTTTATTGAGTTCTTGAGTACTTTGTTTTTGGCAAAAGACCATGAAAGCAAAACTCGACTCCAGGGTGCCCAAAAACAAATTGTTTATTATCCCATGTTTTCAGATGCGAGCATTACAGACTCAAGCGTTCGACTATGAAGACGATGAAATTCCCGTGGCCGCGGCACAAAGACAGATTTTGGACGAAGATGAACAAGAACGAGCCACAAGATTGGCCTCTGCCCCACCCCATTTATGTGTACATGACAACCCCCATTTCAAGTACAAAAATCTATGCTTCGCATTCGACAAGGATATGCACGAAATTCCAATAGAAGCAGGGGGCATTTCGGGATATGTGGACCACGATGGAAAGTGTCATTATCCTTTAGTTGGTGAGACTTTTTAAAACAATGTTATTTATTGGACCACCCTGAACGAAAAAGAAAGTGTATGGGTGAAGAAATCTGATTCGCCTGTTTCCATTTCCATCTGCTCGTTTATCCATCAAAAGTGTTGGCAGCATTTTGTGAACCGAAACCGAGTCAACATTTGCTTTGGGAAAATGTTAAGTTGCAATCGTGATCTGACCTTATGCAAATATTAGAAGGAAGGAGGCAATTTGGCATCATAAAACAGCTCAATTGAATGGAATGGAGTGGTAGGGAAAATATTGACACAATTATACAGGGTGGAAAAATAAGGGAATTTTTTAGCCTTGCTTTAATCCGTTTATTGCATGCTAGCTATATACATATACATTTTTTACAACAGTTGCTTAAAAATAGTGATTTGATAGGATATTTTTTTGTGAAAATTGATTTTCCCTTCCATCATTAAATTGTTGAAACTTTCGTTGTTCATGGAAACATTTTGTATCCGAGTGAAAGGCAAAAGGCATCATTAAAATTGTTGTATGATATAAAAGTAGAGTATCCATTACAAAGTTGCTTCGTTGGAGTTCAGGCAAAAAGTTATTTAAAGGAAAATCACGTTTGAGAAACGCCGACGTTTATTACGTAATAAAAGCAGAGTTAAATTTAAATTGGGGTACATTTGTTTTAAATTTATTGAACTCAATGAGGATTAAGTAATTTAGATTGACTCTTGCTCTACATGTTAATATTACAAAAGTAGTAAAAAAAAGTTTGCTATTTAAATAATTAATTCAATAGTTTGAGTCCAATGTTCTTTTGTTTTAAAGCTTTTAAACGAATTAAGTACAAACTTTTAAATTGGTCAAGAGACTTGACAATTCGTATTCGCTGTCCTGTTCTTTAAGTTTGTGACCCAGAACTGTCTTCCCATGTTACAGTTGACAAGTTGACGGGATGACATTAAGCGGGAGGGAGGAATTAGATAATTGGACCTAATTTCAGTTTAGCTTCTACCAAAGTGTTAAATTGAGCGTTCACTTCCAACAAACTGCCAACTTCTATCTACGCTTTTTCACTTCTCCACACTCACGCACTTTTCCATTATTATTTCTACAGGGTGACTATGCAATGGGGAACTAAATTTGTAAGTCTAATTTGAAAACGTACTTTTGAGACACAGGCTATATTTTTTGGTAGAAGGATAATTGGAGGAGAGAAAAGTTTATTGTGATTTACTTTGAAAATGCGTGATCTAAAAGGAAAACTTTTTCTCACACGATAACGCTATAAAAAGAGGTGGCTGAAATTTATTTATATTTTGCTTTTTGAACTTTGACATTTTGCATGCAATGTTATATATTTATGCAACCACCGTGTAGACATTGCTGCAAATGTATGTGACATGTAACTAATCCCGGGGCTTAACTATGAGCATGGAAAATGAAAAAGTTCTTTCTGGTGGTCAACCGCAATCTGATTTATTTTCACGATATACTTACACCGAATAGATGCATCTTTATGCATAGTTGCGTTTGTTTGTTGTCGCAGTTCCGATTCATTGATCTGATCTGCTTTTTGGTTACATTGTCAAAGTCTCATTGTCGCTCATTGTTTGGTTTCAGGTTACTCATCCAGCACAGGAGAGAAGGCGAACCTTTTGTCCTGTTCACCGCTCTCGTCCCATTGTCATGTCTCTTGTGATCTGCGTTGGGACACGAGTGGGGTAGAGGGTGACCAATGGACGTGTCATAGTGACTTTGTCCAGTGGGCCATCTCCCTTAGCTCTTTTGTTGGAATTCATACCCTTGCTACTGTAAGTACTGTAATCCTTTTGAATTTTATCTGAATTTATGATTTTCTTATGTATCCAAGAGGATAAACAGTTTATTCCTAATGCTCATACTAATTTAGATATACATTTCACATTTACTCCAACGGTCCTTTTCATACATGTATGCAAAAGTGGATGAAGGATGCATTTCCACTTTTATTTATTTTTATGGGGTCGGCAAAAAGTATTTTCCAATTTGTGAAAGGATTGACTTTTGAATGAAAAGATCTTTCCAAAAACTCAAATCGAAATAACATGCTGAACATGCACCATTTGCATTACATACTCGATGACATAATGTACTTTGTAGTTTCTTTTCTATTTCTGGTCATCTGTACAATGACAAGATGAAGTAAGTGTAAGTAAGGGTCCTTTGAAAAAAAGCTTTTCATGAGATCAATATTAAAAGTGCGCAAATTGCATACGCACAAATCAATCTGAAGTACACAAATCCTCTTAACTTCCAAAAAGAAGACATCTCTATTATTACAATCCTTGAGAAGATTTGGCATACTATTAAATACATTAATAATATGGCATTTTTATATGCGTCCCTAATCTTCCACTTTATTACGGGAAAGGAGAAATTTGTTTGCTTGCATTTTTATACGAGGCCGTAAAAATACAAATCTTACTTTACAACTTTGTTCACCTGCTGTCGATTTTCTCTCCGGATTTGGCATAAACATCCATAAAATGGTGGACAATTAGCTTTGCATGCTTTTAATATTTTCGGGATCACTTTATTTTATTGGGTGAGTGGATCCTGGAGAGCAATAAATAGATTTAGAATATTGGGGTAAATGGATTATTACAAATTATTAATATGCCATATGTCCATTTCGAGAGGGGTCAATTACTCTTTTCGGAAAAATCAATAAAATGCAACCCAATCTCATCTAATAGAGCAACAATTATCCTTTTCCCCTTATTTGTGAGGATTGAAACTTCACAACAGAAGACAACAGTTGTTCATTTCGACCGCAAAACTCAATAGTCAAAGACAACCCGGAAATACATTTTCAGGGCTTTCTTCCCCTTCCTTGTTGCCTGCTGGAATTGATGTAATTTGGTTCTCAATTATTAGAAAATCCATTTCCTCAAGTTGCTCTTCCAAATATGATTTATGTGTATTTGTGGAATGTATCTTTACCCCAAAATTTAAGAAAGCATAATATACTAGAAGAGAGCTATTTATATGCAAATAAATACCGGAAGAAGCTTCCAAATTCATGCAAATCAATTCCAAAGATTTAATCTTTTTCCGAGATAACAAAATGCATTTAGGGGACAAACTCGACAGGAATGTGACAAAAATGCGGAGAAGAAAGTTTGTCTGCATCTGAGACAGAATATAGATGAGAGAGAAGGACAATCCCATTATTATCTTGCACCCATATCTTTAGTGACTCTGTTAACAACTACTCCATGCGATATAATATCTTTCAGAGAAAGTTGTTTGCAGGAAATGAATTGTCCTTTATCTAAAAGCGAAGTTTTGGAATTTGGTGATAAATTCTCTTGTAACGCTCTTTCTTGGAAACACGTGCATGGGCTCTTCAAAACAGTCAAAACAAGAAACGCTGACTTTGTTTAAAACAATCTCTAAACCGCAGTCATGTAAATGAATGTAATTCATTTTATGGCTTTGCTTTGTACAGGGTCCAGAAAAACATTCATATCTATGCTAACTTTGCATTTCAAAGCCCAAAAATAGAATTTTAATGAGGAACTAATTCGTGAGGGTGGTGACAATTGCGTGCATAATTTTTCAGTCGAGATTAAGACGATGCTGACAAATTGCGTGTCGTTGTTGATGTCATTTATTTATATCCAGCTTGGGCCAAATAATAATATAATTTAACGCCAACTCTTTTTTTTGGTTTTCCAGATGTTGGTGATCTCAGCAGCCGGACTGTTAAATTCCGCTATTTTGTCCATGTCTCACGAACATGCGGGATACTTTGGTTGTCAGTATACTTATGCGGCCCTTGGCTATGCTCTCGTCCCTCCAGGGACAGTCCTTCTCTTTGAGTTCCTTCATTCGACAATTGACATTCCCTGGTGAGTTGCAAATCAAAATGAAATGAAATTTGTCGGCCTCTGCTTATCTTTCAGAGATAGAATCTCGGAGTTTACGCTTCATTAACTAATTATCTATGCCAGAGAACGAAAACGGAGATGGGATTAATAAGCCATAAATTGCTTTAACTCCCTCTCGCAATTTATCACGCATTCTACTTCAATTGCATGCAATTTAAGAACTGCGTTTGACCATTAACAATAATTTTAATATAATAAACTAGCAGGCGTTGACTTTTCTTGTCAACACGTGGGCTGAACCAATTAATATTTGTCATCTAAGTAAATATATTCGATGGGCTAATAGAACATATTTTAACTTTGTCTGTTCACCCTGTAAATATTTGGGGTATAAAATGCCAGGTGCATATTTGTCATGTCCATAATTGATTTGTTTTTGGCATCATTAATCAACGACAGTTTTATACTAACAATCCAAAATCCAAATGACCTGTCACCAACTGAGAAAGAAATGTTTTGCACAGTTTGTCTTAATCTCAAACTGAGACATTTTCTTTAAGACACAAAAGTCATGTTTTCCCACGCAATCATCCAAGAACAAAATGAGTTTTGCCATATTTGGAAATTGTAGTAAAATGCACTTTATATGTTTTCACATTTCCAAACAAGAGCATTTTGATGATGCAGCAAAAACAACGCACTTTACGCATTTACAATCCCTATAGTTACGCAAGTCTGATCTCTGTATGTACTTATATAAAGCAATCTTTTGGAAAACAAAGATTGAGTGGTTTTATGTGTCTTTTTGTTACTGACTTTCTTTCCCCTATAAAATAATTCACTGAACTTTTGCCAACTATTCCCCTTTCTGGTGCTATTATTCAACTTGAGCCAACTTTCTCCAGTGCAATGAATGCATTACTAGAGTTGCAATGCAATTGGATAATTCCTTCAAGTGTAAGTACATATACAGAGTGTTACTGACAACTTTTATAACTTTCAGGAACTTGGAATATCTGGTTGCCTACTGCATATGGCTCGTGGTCTGCGGATTTCTCGTCTCTTTGTTATCCTACCACGCAGAGTGGCAACCAAAACCAAAGACTGCCGGTCCTATGCTGCGTCGATGGTCAGTCCGAGGTCACACCGGTCTCTTTTTCCTTCTTCTCGTCATCCTGGGCTCCTTTCAGTGTCTCAGCGACGTCCTCTCTTTCCATCAAATTAAGAGCGTGGGTGGATCGTTGTTGGTTGTGGGAGTGGGGGCAGCAGTTGCAGTGGGACCACTTTTAATATTCAGTTTCAGAGTAGAGCGATTCATTGATTATTGTGGATATCAGAATATATTCTTCATTGCCCTAATTCTTATGGGACTACAGTTTGCGGGTGAGAGTGTAATTAATGTGATATAAGTCTTGCAAACATATAATATATAAAAAAGGAAATTACATAATAAGCACAGATTACTTGAAAAAAATCTACTCAGAGTTTCTCACATTAGCCAACAAAACTAGAGAATGAGAAAAAGACTTCCCAAGAAGCGTTTTTTTCAAATAGCGGGGTTAATTTTCACAGAGGAAATCTAATGAGTGTATGTAGATAATGACGCAAAAAATACATGAGAAGAGAAATTTACAATTCTGGAATTTATTCCGTCATAATGTGTAACCTGACTTCAAAACACAAATGTTTGTTTAGTAAAAGTATAAAACCCCTGCATTGTTATTTAGCTTGGGGATGTTAATGAGAGGAAATTAGTGACAGCTTGGCCCTGTTTTTGAGCAGGAACTTTAGTTTTAAAGTCAGGTGCAAAAAAAAACTCCCTTCAGGGTTTAACTTTAGCCGTTAAACATTTTCAATATTACGCTGGGCACACAATCATAAAAATTATAGTAATTAGAATTATGGGCAAAATGTTGTTATGAGCTTACACCGAAAAACTCGTTTCATTTATTTTATGACTGCTACATCTGCAATTTGTTTTTATAGCGTTTAGTTGATTTAAATTCTTTTCAGTTTAGAGTAAGTATTACATTTATAAAAGTTCATTTGTTTCCAGTTGAACTGACAGTTTTTTTTTGAAATTGGATGAGATGAGATTGCTTTATTTTCGTGGGAGTGCGTGGTTCTTCTCTCTCGGCGTGACATTAGGCTTCTCTCTCTATTGTTGTAGTATGAGGACTTATGGCATTGTACCTTTGTGGTTGTTTGTGCTGTCAAGGATGAAGTGACGGGGCAAAAGGCATAGTCTCTAAATTACAAATGTAACACCTGGATAACTTTATATCTCATCAAAATTGAAGTTTATACTCAAAACAAAACGTGGTTAGGGGTCATGATATGGTTTTATGAAGATTGACACTGGAATGAAAAGCACAGTTGGGTTATGAGAGATTTGAATTTGTTGGATTCTAGTCTAACTAGATTTTATGTAAATTATTGCAGGTTACGCCTACCTTGAGGGGGTGGACCCTTTGTGGAGTTTTATGTTGAAGGGCATCGAGTCTTTTTCCATAATCATGGTTTGGATAAGTGCTGCATATACGACCTATGCAGCTGCCCCCAGAAGTCTTTCTGCCACATGCCAAACCATCATTGCCACCTTCTACTGCTCCATCGGTAATTACATGAAAATATTATTTAACAAAGCCTAAATCAATCCATTTGTTAATTTTAAGGTCGAGGAGTTGGTGGCCTGCTTGGTTTCATTGGTTTGGGTCTGTTGGAGAAAGAAATCTTGTTAAAGTTTTTGGCATGGGCCGCAGTTCTCGCCTGCATCTTTTTTCTCATCCTTCACAATTGCTTTCTCAAACCATTTCCGTACAATAAGCAGTATGATTACGATCGACCTGCGTCCACAGGTGAGTCCTAAATTAAAGAATTATGTAACATGTTTGATCCAATTTATAATAAAATTTTACTTGTTTTTATTCAGCCCCCAGTGGTCGCTACACTCCTTTAAAACTTATAACAAATAGTGGGAAGAAGGAAAAGGAAAGAAGAAATTTAGCAAAAGATGAGGATCTGGATGACAAAGATATTATTGCTGCCAGTTAATTAAATTTGAGATTTCTTTGAATTGAAACCAAATGATGTTCATTATATTTTAATGCCTTTCAAATGGTGCACATTACAGTTTATATTGTTTGTTAATTTATTTATGAATTTAAAATCCAAAATGCTTTAACAAGGTACAAATGTACATTGATTATAATTTATCAAAATATGGACGAAAGCTTTAAGCTTAGAAGAAATGATCTTTTATACATGCTGATATAAACAAAAAGAAATATAAATTGAAATATTATATACTACAATTCCTTTTTTGTAAAATATATTTTATAATATCTAAAACTTGAACTATTTGCTACTTTTCATGTTTTCGTCAGATTTCTTTTCTACTGTAACTTGTTTAGTTGCATTAAGTCTTGCAAGAAGAACAGAGTCCCTTAAATTGCTTGGTCCCGCCAAAAGATTTATGTTAAGTCCCACCACGCGAATTGTGTTTTGGACTAAACCAAGTGCTTCTTTTATTATTCCTGTTATGGAGCCACTTGTCCCTCCAGCCCCTTCTCGTATCACGTAAACCACTTCACGAGGTGGAGACGAACCCTCGATGACCTCAACTTCGTTCTTATGCCCAGACGAAACTTCGGTTTGGTTCTAATTGCAGATAAAGATTTAAGATCTTATTAAATAAATTACAGATATATTATGGTAAATTGTTGTACTTGTGATACCTGTTGACTTGCTGGGGCAGTGGGTTGATGAACAATTGATGGAACTGGCATTTCTGTACTAATTACAACTTGTTTCTCTGGTCCACTTGTTGAATTTTTGTCCGACGCCGCCCATTGAATGAATGTCGCTAAATTTGCCCTTTCGTCTCCCCCCACTAGTGGGAGGAGGCAAACAAGCAAAATGAAAAATTGTTTGGTTTCCATGACAATAAAGTATTGTGGTTTCAGAATCTATTGTTAGAGTATTTATAGAGGTAGATCAAGGGCAGATGCTTACACAATATTTGCAATATGTGTCCTAAATTTTCATATTATTGAACCAGATTCAGACAAAATTCAGTTTGCAGTTTAAGTGTGAATTTATTGAACTTTATTTTTTTTTGAAATTGGCATTACAACTAAATCTGAACTAAAAGTTAGTTTGAATTTTTTAAATTTTAACGGAAAATGCATCATTGTTTAATTCCTTGTTTAGATGAGGGAACTTGATTGAAAATCATTGTTAGCATTAACACAACTTGATTATACAACTCATTGAAAGTAATTCTATCATTGCATCCTCTTATAGAATCGGGTCACTTTTTTGCTCCACCGACACAGGGGGCCAGCTGTCCCTTTGGTGCCTTGCCCATTCCTTCCGGAGTGATATCAAAGCTAAAGATGTCGGTGGGGATGGCAATGCTGAAATATTAATTGATATCCATTGTCAGTTTTTATTCACTTCCGTTAACAATGCTTTCCCGTCAATCTACCTTTGACCTCTAGGTGGTAACCGATAAAAGTCAAAAGTCATATCATGGCCTACATACCTGACGCAGCTATTGGGGACATCCACGATGTTATTGATTCGACTTTCGTTGGGAGCCGCCGTCAAGATGAGATAAGCTTGTTCTTTCGAGTAGCCTAATTTCTGTAAATACGCAAGTGCATTCAAAACCGCGTTTCTGAAGGAAATTGCAGGATCAAGGTAGCGCTGTTTTCCACTATCGTCCACAGAAATCCCTTCGAATGTCAAATATCTCCAATATCTGGGTTCAACGGGGGAAGTAAGGAAAAGTGGATTTCGGAGGGCCATCTTCTCAACGCCATTCTTGACGAGCGTCACTCTTGTTGTGATCACTCCTGATGTTTCAACCGCGCCGCAAAACTACAAAAATTGTCAGAACATTTTATATGCCAAATAATTATGAATTTATAAAATTCCGTTTGAGGATCTACTTTGAGCTCGGATTAAAAGCATTGAAAATGAAAATGATGTAGCTAAATATAAAGGAATTTACAAGGCATTTTTTACTTGAGAAAGCTTAAAACTTTCAAGCATATTCTACGGTTCAATATAAAACTTAATAATTTTAATTTTTTTAAAAAGCTTTGACTAGACCATAAACGAGGTCAAAACATACCAAGCTCAAATAGTTCCTTATTTGAGATGAGTGTAAAGATTAAATGATACTCACAGCAATCTCTCCATCAGCCTGAGAGAAATGAATGTCCCCATAGGAAATATTTGCCCCTTTGACATAAACGGGTAGCCAAATTGTGGAACCTCGGGTCAAATTTTTGATGTCACAATTTCCGCCATGCTCTCTTGAAGGGACGGTCCGTGCTCCTTCTTCTTTGATGCGTTTAGCAAGAGCTTTGTCCTTTTCTGCTAGACCCACCATCGCCCCCTTAACAAGTGGCGGATACGCAAGTGGAGGGTTACTGCGGATTCATTTAATGATTAATTAACTTCCGGTTTTACATATGATTAAAATTATCTGCCTTTTAAAAAAAAACATTTTAAAAATTAACTTGATTTTATAAAAAAAATATATAAGATCAACATTCATTAAATATACAAAGGAAATTAGTATATCTCCCTAATGTGTTTTAAGTAGTTGTGAGTTATATTAGCGTACCAATGGGAATTGGCTGCAATCAATTCTCCTTCCCTCCTGTAAATTAAAGTTGACATAAATTTAGCAAGATTAAGATGCGTGGCAAATTAAAACAATGACCTGTTCCAATCCTTTAGAAGCTCGGCAGATGGTGCAGTTCCAACAATTCCGGGATGAATCATCCCGGCGAACTAATAAGTTTAAGTTTTGTTACTGCATAAATTTCATTTCCCATAAATACATATTGACATAATTCATTTTACCCTAACTCCTGGGATATGTCGAGAGGATGCGTAAATCCCTTCAAAGTCCCAAATGGCCTTGCATGGACCCTTCATGATATCTCCCATAAATCCACCGCCTTTAAGAAACAAGTAAACAAACAATAATATTTTTATATAAATGAATCAAACCTCCGTGTTCCAAATCCATTATGCACGTGTACCCCCACAAATGGGATTCGAATGGTTGAACATCGAGAATTTCAACTTTTAATGCATCACCAGGCTCTGCTCCCTCCACAGCGACGGGTCCGGATAACGGGTGGGTCACACTGAGGTCAACATTCAAAATGTCATCAACTGTGTCATCATTTTTCATTTGTCCCCCTAAAAATTAAAATGTATTGTTTTAGGCATTTTAAAGCTATATCAACAACGACATCTGGCTGATTTTTTTTTCAAACGAATACAAAAAAGCTATGATCCTACATGCAAAAACTATTACCGGTAAAATCAAAACATTCCACTTTAAAAATTTCCCCAGACTTTACGGTATCAATTGCGGGAATATCCGGATGCCATCTGAATAAAACTGATTATTATAAAATCAACCACTATGAAATAATCTGAACCTATTGTGGAAGATGGGTCTAGTTTCTTCCACCATCTTTTTAGTCACGTCGATTTTTACAATGGTTCGCATTTTGAATGTTTTCTACTGAAATTTGTTAGCTGGTCTGTTGATTTTGCAGGTTGAAAAGGAACTGACAGCAAAATTGTGGAGTTGGCTTATAAATTGATATGACGGATAGTTGAAGGTTAAAACTGAAATCCAGTCCATGTCAAAAAACAATCCATTATATGAGCACCAGCTTAAAGCTCTTTAATTAAAGTGTGTTTGACATGTTATGCCGATTCGTGCCACGCTAAATTATAAATATAGCCTACATAGCAGATTCTAAACATTAGAGCTGCAAAACTTGAGCAAGCTCGCCAAAAAGTGTTTTTCTTTAAATTCATTTCAACTAAGTTGGTATAATGAGAACATCCGCTAGATATTTGCATTGATAAAGCTATTTTCATCCTCTTACAGATAAATATTGGTTATATGCAAATATTTAAAATAAAGACTGACAGACAGACAGAGGGCTTTTTAGTTTTCGTCTGTCGGGTTTCAATTGATACATGCTTCAAGGACAAACTCTGTATTAACTTGTTTTGTCTGGCTAGTTTTAATTGCCAGTTAAATAACTTGTGCCATAATTCAATACCACATTTGCGTGGAATAAATAATGCTTTTTGATTCAGTTCACTCTCAATTTATTTATCTGGGTAAATGTCCAGTTTTATCACATTTTAATGTGCCATTCTTATATCATGCCATTTGGTTTAATAAATAAACACAAAGTTGCTTAATTATAACCAATTAAATTCTTACCCGTGCAGTCATAGCATTCCACTTTAAATATTTCTCCGGATTTAACGGTGTCAATGGGAGGGATATCGGGATGATAGCGATTATGAATATTGTGTATAGTGGAGATATTTTCCCCTACCAATTTCTTAGACATGTCGACTTTCACCAACGTTCTCATTTTGAAATAATTAAAATTAAAGTCTGCCTAAACAAGTGTCTTGTTCTGTTGAGTTGATACTGAGCTAAGACTTTGAGATTTGTCAAAATATAATAACATTTGTGTTGGATTTAATGCCGATCATAAGAACCATGAACAAATCAAGATCCAATATTCTGTTATTGTATCCACATATCTATTTCGTTTGTGGAAGGGAAAATTTTCGTCCAATCTTAACAACATAACATTATAATATTTATATTCGAAACAATGAAAGCCATTGTATATTTCAAGGCTAAAGTTCCAGGTCTTTTGTGATTCCTTTTGTTTTTTTGTTGCATGGAATAAATGATTTCTCTTGATTCAATACTAAACCCACTCCTTTATTTATCTGGTCAAAAATCCGGTTTTACATATCTATCCATCATGATATACAATCTTTGTGTATATACATTTATCAGGTAAAATCTATTTTCCATTGTGATTACACTATCAAAGTTTGTTAAATGAAAATGTAACAAAACCCAAAATATTATTGCTGATGCTTTACAGATCTAAAAAAAATGCTTGATAAAACAGCATTGTTAATAGTTCTATTTAAGGAAACGTCATTACAGCATCCACAACAAGGTCCAAGCATGCTGTAAAAAATCGGACTTCAGTATTTAAAACCAGTTTGGAAATGTCGATTTGCTTATGTTTTTAAAAAATGTTTTGAACCCATTTTGCCCTTACCTTTAAAAAATGTAATTGTCGTTGCAACCGTGATGGGATAAAAATGACCAATTTTAACTTTAAGGGTCGGCAATGCTTTGAGAATCCTTCGAAAATCTTTTTGTTTAGTTCTTGACCTAAAACACAAAAAGTTTATTTAGTTTAGTTTAATTATGACTTATTTATCGTTAGTCAATTTGACTGACCAACTATCGATGAACCCAACGCCCAAATCAAACATTTCGCTTGACATGCTAAGAATTGCAATTGCAGCAGTGACACAATCCAAAACACTAATTGGATACATTAAAATGCCAGGAAACTCTTCAATGAAAATGTGGTTCATGGAACGAATGAGAACGTAGCCACAAGATGCAATGCCAAACAGCACATTGAATTGAACCATCATTATACCCATGGGTGAAATGCAGTCATTGAACATTGTGCAAATTATTTGCAACGTTCGGTAGATTTCAATTGCTGTCTTTGGTTGAGATGTTTCGGGTGTTGTGTAACCAGAGTCTGCTCCTTTGCTGGAGAAATGTTAAACTTTATAAATACCAAGTTAAAGCCTTAAAATTAGTAACTCTCACTGAATTTCTTTTAGCCAAAAATTAACGCTATTTGTATGAGCCACAGTAGCCCATGAAATGAGGAGGTAAGAAGTGATCACTTGTCCAACCAAAATATATTCTTGGATCGTTCCTGGGACAATGTACCACCAAGGATTGCTCTCTTCGTAAATGTAATGGTAGAGAAACCATTTTTTGAAAGGTACTACCACAAATAATGCTGCAGCAGCAAAAGGCTCGCAAAGATTTGAAGGAAACGAAACATTTATCATTATGCGACCTCCATCTTTGTATTATCAAAATTATTATTATTATCAAAAAAATTAAATATAAATAAAAATTACCTTCATAGTCCTCGAGGTCAATCACAAACCTCTTACAAAGTTTTTGATTCATATCGAAAAGGGCGTTAATGTACTCCCTTGTAAGATCACGGTGAAGGTATAAATTGAAGTTGAAATTGAGACAGGTAATGTACCAA
The DNA here is from genome assembly GCA_034698145.1 of Proisotoma minuta. NCBI lineage: Eukaryota > Metazoa > Arthropoda > Collembola > Entomobryomorpha > Isotomidae > Proisotoma > Proisotoma minuta. The sequence goes on from JAQIXN010000340.1 coordinate 14,948, forward strand.
TAGAGACTCATAAAACTCATAAAAACTTCTCGATACGTTTCATGGGGCAACGCGACCTCAGCAATGAATTGATAAAATTGGAAGAATGTGAGGCAAATTATCTGGCCGATGGCAATACTATACGAAATCTTCCAAAGCTTCTCCATCCAAGGCGACCACTTGTCAATACGCAGTGTCTTTTTATTCCAACTCCAAGGAAATGAAAATGTAGAGATCCCGAGCAAAATCCAAGATTGAAGAGTCCAAATTACCCCTAATACAAAATATATTTATTTATATCTTAAAAAGATGCTTTCAATTACCATAATCCACAAAAATTGGCCTTTTAAGTGCCGCTTCAGTTTTTTTTGGAATCCTTCTCGTTTCAGTGGACGAAGTAGACCGTATGAAAACGTCATCTTCGTCTTCATCGTCATCGATTTGTACAAATGTGGTTGTTGTATTGGTATAAAACAACGGCTCATCACTTGTACTTCTTCTCCCATTTTCTGACGATCTAAAATTTTGAAATTAAATTTGAGAAAAAAATTTAAAGCCTGCATTGATCCTAACCTTCTGTGCTCCTTTGCTTGTTTCCTAATTAAAAAATCTCTTGCAGTTGCTGAGGAGTAAATGTCAAGTCCCCTGTAATTATCTTGTGCTTCGTCATACGGAAGGGCGCCTAGCCCCTTAACTTTTGCAATGGCCCTTCGTCTCCTTTTCTTTAAACAACCCGTTTGTTGCATCCTGTTTTTTTTACAATCAGAAAAAGTTTATTGCTTTAAAGTGAGAAGGTGAATGAGAAAAAATTGAGTAAAATTCATTCATTTTTGCTGTTTAAAAATTTCAAAAGCACTTCTTTTCAAATATTTTATGCCATGTCTGATCAACAACTGAAAGCATTAAAGACAAAAAAAAATTATAATTCAAATGCTTAACCTGAGCCTAATATTTAAGTGGTGATTTTTAACCCACGCTTTCTTTTATATAAAAAAACAGAGCAAGTATGCTGCAAAAGAAAACATGATACATAACCCTTCTCTACATAAGCACACGATTTGCAAAATTAAATGAAGCGTGGACAAGTGGAAAATAAAATCATTTATTAAAACAAACTGATCTTTTGTTCACATGCAACATGCAACCGCATTAAAATCTGTGCATTTTTAAACTGCAACTCTATGCTCTTTAATCTCGTAACCTCTTTAACACGTATTTTCCACAAAAGACATGAATTATTGTCTTAACATTTTCCAAATGTTAGTAAAAATTTTGTTTATTCTGCTCCCGTTCCTTCTGCCTTTTATCCTTATAAATTAAGGCTCCAAGGAAGAGTATGGTGGAAATTCCACTGAATAAAATGAATCCAGGGGTAGTAAAACAATTGGAAACAATTACACTGGTGCAATGTTCTTCACGATATTTGGCCATTCCTTCTCGCCACCTCATTCTCTCTTCTTGTTGACCCAATCGAACGGAAACATCCACAACTTCCTTCCGAACCCCGTTCAGCCCATCGTTGGCTTCTATCAGTTGAGCTAAAGGATTGGATGCGTCTTCTGGTTCAATATATTCTGAGATTTTTGTGAGCATTTCAGTATTTAAGTTGTTCAACATTTCTCTGGGTAAATGCAAAAATCGTTTTAAAAAAGTATTAAATGGTTTCCTAAATATATGCACGTATACTTATGCATACTTTATGTCTTTGGACAATTGTGCCAAATCTCTATTTGCCATGAGCAAATTGTCCACTTCAAACCTCTGAAAAGTCGAAGCCACACCTCCAATTTTTCCTATACCACTAACATTAACTCCCTTAAGGGCTTCTGCGAGTGCTTCATGCTTTTTGAGAACAGTTTCTAATTTTGCCATCAATCCCGCAACTTCACTTCGAGTGTTGTCCTGTTCTTGAAATATGTCTTTAAACTCTTTCGCATATTCATCATCAAATTCTTCTTCAATGTCGTCTAGGTGCTCTGGAATAGAGGAAATAAACAATTTAAAAAAAAACATTTATATATATTTTTTATATATGCATATACCCTTGTGATGATTTTTGGCTTCGTCTGGATGCTGTTGTTGATATTCCTCTTTTTGTTTGCTAAACTTTTCTTTCAAATTTTCAAACTCTTTTTCAAGTTTCTGATGCTCTAGTTCTCTAGCGTTGTCTGGATTTATGGGAGGGGAATCGTGTAGACTATAGCTTAGAAATTTAAAGACGTCGTGATCATCTAAATATAGGTTATATTTAAAATTTTCGGCTAGCTGTCGAGCTATTAAAATCTTAAGCAACCTGCCAATGCTCCCGTCATTGCAGAAATGCCAAAATAACCCGATTGAGGTAATTGAACATTATGTTGCTGGAAGCAAACTTCCAAATTTCCTTCCCGACTAACTCCACTGTTAACTGACAACTGGAAAAGAAAAATCATGGAAGAAACAAATTATGGTTTGTTTTGTATAGAAAGTACCGTGAGAATGTTTTTGTAATATCGAATTTCTGCTTTCAAAGGATAATGCGTGTTTCTGAAATCTTTTATGCATGATGCCAATGCTTGGTTTAATCCATCTCTACGAAAATTTAGATTAAGAATGGGAAATTTGGATTTTCAGTTCAGACTCTTACGTTGCATGATCATAGGTAATGCCTCCATAATTTACAATTGCCGTTATGGCAGGGTTGTTAAATTTTCCATCGTTATCATAAGAGTCCCAAAAGAGACCGAGACCTTTCCAAGGGCCATCAGGTCCTCCGAAAATTTTCCCAGTGACCCCATCGCTCGGTTTGTCGTCCACGAACCAAAATGCAAGACCCTCTCCACCAGTTTTGCCTCTGCCTCCAATTCTAAATACGAGATTTACTTCCCAATTTTCGAAATTCGTTTTGTTCTTTGCCCAAATTGCTCCTTTTTGATTTCTTAAACTTAGCGTTATCCTCACGTTCTGGTCAGTGGCCAACGCACCTTAGAATTTAAAAATAAAATAAAATAGTCATTGCGTTTCTTTTCTCACATACTTCCCCGTTTTTCGAAAAAAGGGATTGAGCCATCGGGCTGAGCCAAGTATGGGCCTTTAAACGAATATTTGTACTCAAATTTTTTAAATGGTTCCTGGACAGGAACTAAATCTCCATGGGATAAAGAAAAGATTGAAAGTGAAAGAAAAATCAAGAAATTACTGTTAGGCATTTTGCTTTTAAAATAATGTAAATGCAAACTCAGCATTGACAACACTGACTGAATGGGTTACTGACTAAAGTTAATGCAATAAAAATTTAATTGTTTGTAAACAATTCCAACAATTAAATCGATGATATATGAAAAAACAAACTTGCAGATTTACATTCAGTATCTATTAGTCCTTATTTTTTATAATTAAATAATTACAAAAATTTATATAAAATGCGAATTATTTTCAAATCCATAAAAACATTCCAAAAAACTTTGAACATTAAAAACAGCATTAAATTAAATTAGCCACCTTTTAAAAAGCAAAAAATTCTTAGATGAACCCTTGATTAATTATCATGCATTTAGCTTCCATTTTCTACCATTTACGATTAGTAAATGTTCTATAATTTAGTAAATGTTTTTAAACTAGGGCAAGCAGAAATGACAATAGTTATAACCATTATAACTATAATTCGAAAAATAGCTTTGGCTGGGAGGAAATCCATTACAGATATCCATAACAATCCATATTGTATAAATCAATCCTATAATTTGTCAAATATTAAAGCTACAAAGTAGAGAATCTATAATGCTTTTGTGGATCGTTAAAAATAAATAGGAGAAAATTGCAGCAATTTTATTTGATACTTTGCCCTTTTAGAAGAACTCTAAAATGTTCATTCAGCGTCAAACATCCAAAAATAAAAATGCTGACGTCTCTTTTCTTCAAATTATTTTGGTTTCAATTCGCTATTTCTTCTTTTGTGGGGGCTTCTAGCATTAAATTTTGTAGGAAAAGGAAAGTTTGCTATATCACGCCAAATTCTAGAGAAAAGCTACAAAGAACGGCTTGGCTAACACTCGTCTTTGCAATTCATTCATGCTTCAAAACATTTGACATTTTAAAGTATAAAGGAGGAAACAAGAATCCTCAGTTCCATATTTGCTACGCAATTGCATACATTCAGGTCGTTGAAATTGCTATGACACTTTTCTTCAACGTGTGGCAGGATGAAATTCTTCAAGGCTTGAATCAGACCTTGTGCTACGTGCAAACATTCAAAGGTGAGCAAAGTTTTAAGAAAAATGCAAAAAATTTAAAATTATTTCTCAGACAAATGGATGCCTTTGTACAATCCTGAAAAGGAGTGGGTGCCTCGGATCATGAACGCAATTTCAATTATTCTTATCAGTGGTTTATCAGCTTCCCCCATGTTTTTTTTAGTATTTTATATACTGTTACCTGGAATGCCGATTTTTCCTCATACCACAATTTTTGAATACTTTACACCCCCACGGATCCTGTCAATATTTTTTTATTTGGCAGACGGTTTGCTAGCAACCTGGTTGGCTGCTTCTGTATGTTATTCATTTATGAACCTTTTGATAATATTCATATTTTACTATTGTAAGTATTTATTCTTAATATTTTCCCAGTTTTGGAAGGAAAAGTAATGCATCCCTTTGCTTATAGTTACAGTGATGGAGATAATTATCATGAGAGAGTTCCGAATTGAGATCAGCGGTCAATCAAGGATAAAACACAAAGCGTTAGGAATGTTAAGAAGCGTCCGGTATCTGCCCTTGGAATATCGAAGTGTGCAGATAATTTTCAAATGTTTTATGCAAATGGCTGTGATTCCATTTCTTGGTTTGCACACCTTGATCTCTCAATTCTGCCTCTTTACAAATTTTGTTGTCATATGTTATTGGAGTACATTAAATCTGTACACGACCGTTAGTTTTTATTTAAATTTTAACCATTTCACGGCTTCATTTTTTACTAATGTAAATGTTCTGTAATATTTCAGTTCTTATTACTTGACCTCACTTGTACCTCACAAATAACATTTGCAATAATTTTACAACTTGGGGGACAATTCCACAAAAAATCGCAGTTGACTTTGGCATCTTGGGAATTTATGCGATTTTCTAGTTCAGAGGAAAAGAAACTGATGAAGAAAATTAAAAAGTCCATCAAGCCCTTTGTAATTGGAGAAGAAGGAATTTATACAATGAAGAAATTGAGCGTTTTAAAATTTTTGAGATCCATAGTAAAGGGAACTTTTAGAGCAATTTTGACAATTGGAAAGTAAAATTTTATATATGTAATAGAAATTTTATTATTTTTATTTTGGCCAATCATTTATTTAAATTTTAATAGCTAAATGCAAAGTTTAAGTTATCACATTAAAAAGTCTGACTGTGGTACTTTGAATCAAAAATCGAATGGACTACTTAAATTACATTCTAGACAATTCAGCTTTTAAAATAACCTTATGCAACCCAGCCACTTCACGTCGAGCGTCCTGCTTCATTTGAGAATATTTCTCCGTTGACCAAAGCTCAATGTTGTTGATTAGATCATCCAGCCAACTCAACATCTGCAAAAAATAAAATAAAGTTTATCTCACGGTATACGATACATTCTAAAAATTTTATAATTATTAGTACTTTTACTCCTTTGGAGACGCAAAAACCCATTACGCCATTTCTTTTGTTGACTTCCTCCTTCAGCTCATTAATTTTGGCACCCAAAGGTTTCATATGATTTATCATGTGATGATAATTATCCATCAGAAAATTATAATCCACTTTTTCCTCCCAGGAAAATGCTGCTTTCGGTATCATTACCTCCCACCAGAATGGCATTTCACAAATACCAGATTTTGGTTGACCAAAAATATCGTCAACCGTCATCTATATAAATTAATGTAAAGCACTATACTGCACTGTTCAGTCCAATTGAGAATATTTGCAAAAAAAATATATTTATTCCTCACCTTTTCTTCAAGATTTTCTCTTTCCAAAAACATTTTGGATAATTCATTTGAAGCATCTCGGCCAACAACCAATTTCTCTGCAATTTCATCTAATTCTTCACACTGATTTGCAAACATTTCTATATATTTTAACGGGTCCTTGACCTCTGGGGGTGGTCGGGGGTGCATATGAATTCCTTCATATTCCAGCTCATCCACGTATGCAAAGTTTCCATCCTCTGTAAACTTTTTAAATTCTTTTGAGATTTTCTTCCAAGTAGACCTCAAATCATTGGCTTTAAAAAAGTTTTTATTTTCTTTGATATGATCATCAAAATAGACTAAAGTTTGGAGAATGTTTTGCAGCTCTTCTCTTTCCCATCGTGTAAAATTTTGTTGTCTTGGTTTTATCTCAAAATTTGCCAAACTGGCATGAACAGCATCGAGTCGATGTATTATTTTTTCAAAGTGTGAAATGATGTTATACACGGGATGCTCTTTTATCTGCAAAAGTTACTTTAAAAATTCCAATCAACAGAAATATTTTTCAGAGAAACTAACCATGTCGTGAAGTTTAAGAAGTCCGTTTAAATTGTTTGCCAGCACTTTTAATACATAACTGATCCTTAATTTGCCTTCCACATAATATTTTTCTTCAAAGTCAGTGGCAGTGGTAAATCTGAGAGATATTATGGCAGCAATACTGACTAGTAGCAAAGTGCATTTTGAAAGCTGCATTTTTAGAAATATTATGAATATTTTCACTATTTTAATTTAGCTACAACTTTTGCAGCTGATGGACTATTGGATATTTGGATATAGGAGAAAGAGAACAGAAAGAAGGGCTCCAAAAGGAACAAGACTTTCTCTTTGTTTTGGAACCCAAATGCAGTTGGGTCTTTCCTTTTATGTGCTTGGTATTTTGTACATATTAAGTTTATTTATTAGCTACAAGCTTTCGGGGTGTTTACATGTTTATTGCCTTTGGCTAATATTTGTTTATCATGGAAATTTTTCTTAATTGGCCAAATTGAACTTGGTTAAACTATTTTTATATCTGATTGTTTGGAAGCTTTAGAGAAAAATAAAGTTTGCTGAGAAAAATAAAACTGTTGAAAAAGGACCTTGTTATTTTGAAAGAATTATAAAGAACTACTAAAAGAATCTTTTGCACGTGTTAACACAAGCGAGTCGATGGTGCTAATGTCATTCTGTGTTTGTAAAATTTTGATAATTTATTACCCAAAATAATAAAATTACTGTACAACAAATAAAACCATGATAAAAATTAAATCTAAAAAATAATAAAATACTTATAACTATTGTTCTTTGACCACCAACCAAGTGGACAAAGGTCTCTTTCTAAGCCTTTGCATTGCTTTTCTCCCCCAATAATACCAAATACAACCCAGGATAAAACAAGCAATGCAGAGCGTATAATATCCATCCCATTCTTGTCTGCACTTTTTATTCGTAGCCTTAATTCCTTCTGCAATTGTGCTATTTGTTGTAAAATTACCCGTATCCGTATTACTACTAGTTGTACTATTTCCAGACGTATTTTGCACCTCTGTTTCATCATTGATGCAAACAAGTTCCCCAAATCCTACATAGTCGACTAGCCAAAGAGCTAATGAATTTGGCCACATGGCGCCAACATTTGAAAGAGTATTAATCAATGTCATATATGTACCTCCCACGGTCTTATCTGAAACCTTTGCGGCAAATCCCATATAAGTAATAAATCTCGTGTAACCAGGCACCAACTCAAGAGCCGTGAGACCAAAAATGATACAAATAAACCAAAATGGAATTCCACCCTCTTTTTCTTTGACATGGACCATCCAAACAAGTGTCAGAGGCCAAATTAGTCCAAAAATCATGGAAGCTGGGACAGCCCTCATGTACAACTTCATTGGAGCTGGGCCCACTGTCCATTTGGCAACTAAGAACGGAAGTAAAAGCTTCAGGGGAATTAATAGAATGGAAAAGAATGCCAAAGTTTCCCGCGGAATCCCGTATTCAACTAGTTTGAGTCCAGTGATTGCTTGCGTGGCTGCGGTAGATACACGGACTGTAAGTAGAAATATGACAAAAATCCGTATGTTGCTTAGTTTTAAAATGCGCCACAGATTTATGTAAGATTGAAAAATCTGCATATGACCGTCCGAAACGTGAGAGGATTCTTTAGCTTCTGATTTGAAAATGAGGACAAATGTGGTTGTGAGGAAGAAAATTATAGACCAAAACAGAAGGAACTATAGAAAAATGAATTGATTATATAAATTGGAATTTCATCAGTTTTATCTTTAGTCGATATGTACCTGAGGAAAAGTGACGAGTCCAACGTCTAATGGTTCTGATCGAAATCGGTTTGCAAATGATGCCGATTCTAGCGTCAGAAATCCAGAAAAGCTGAGCACGAATCCAAGTGTTTGGCCAAATGCATTACATATTGAAGCATAACCAACATTTTCAGGAGAAAGCATCGTTAGAGCCCATCCATCAACTTTAAAAATAAAATAAAATACTTTTTACCAGTTCTGTTGAAAGCATGTAGTAATTTTACGCATATTTACCTGCAACATCTTGCGAAGCAGCTAAAAGATTTAAAATGAAGAAAATGGCAGCTAGTCCAGAAACATGTCGATAGTCCATAAGATCAGTGACAACAAATGAGCATAACAGCATAAATATCGAGATAAGATATTGCAGTGGAATTATCCAACTTTTGCGTCTTCCCATTCTATATATGTAAATAAATCAATCCAACATTATTTCTATGATTATAAACCATAATTATAAATAGTTCTAATTCATTACCTTTCCCAATAAACTGTGTCAATTATTGGAGCATATAAAACTTTTAAGCCAAATGGCCATCCGGCTATACTAAAAATTGCTTGATCTTTATAAGGGACGCCTTTCGTCAGAAGGAGAAATGGAACTACGACAATTAGACCAAGTGGTATCCCCTGAAGAATATAAAGTAGAAAGAGGAGAAGAATTGAGCCTTTGTCCTTTCTCCAGTTTGAATTATTTTTCTCTTCATCTTTTTGGTTGGTATCTAGAGCTTTAGTGACCTCGGGGTCATCGTCTATAGTCACTTTTTCCATGGTTTTAGCACAAAATAGCACAATTTTAAAATTAACTCTTGCACAAGTGGACAAAGAGTGTTTGGATGTTTAATGTTTAACTACTACTGGTTTTTTTTTAGATAAGAAGGAGGCATGCCCACATGGCATGTCAATCTGTCAAAGAATGGATTATTTTTAAACAAAGCAAATTAAATATGATAACGAGGCCCAAAAGTTAAATCAACCAAATCGGGTTATCCAAACATTAAAACAACAGCATTTAATCAAGAACCTATAGAAAGATAACTAATGGGAATTAATTCAATATGAATGAATAAAGAAACAAATTATAAACGCCCACTGATAAATACAGCAAGTGGCATTTGATTTTTGTATTTAGAAAATCTATTTATCATAAACTAAACTGTCGCAAAAATGCAGAAAACATCAATGACCTTTGCTGATCAATATAATTCATCAATGGTATATATTTCAATAACCAATTTATTATACAATTTGCAAATTTTCCAAGTATACTTTAATCCGAGCTTGTGGCAGCAATTGCCACGCCCCCACAACATAAAGCACAACACAAACAAGGGATAACAAAAACAATGAGGGCAAGAGAAAGGGTTACGACCCAAAAAGTAAAACGATAGAGAAAGACATGGCAATAGTTGGGATCATTATGGTCTTCATAATTGACGTCGGGGTAAATTCGGTAGACAAAGACGCATGTTACAATCAACCAAATCAAAGAAGCTAGTCGAAGAATTGATAGAATTGCTGTCAAAAACGGTGACGCTTCTTGTTTTTGTTGCTGCTGCAGTGAAACTTGTCCAGATTCCTCTGATTGTTGGACTATAAAAATGGAAATATTGGTTTTTATGATTATCTTTTTCTTTTGGCATCATGTTGCATTTTTTTTTAAACTGATTTACTTTGCAATCTTGTTGCTCTTGATCTTCCAATTGTTTCTACAACCCCATAAAGCAACGTAATGCATCCCCCAGCAATTAATAGCTCTGCCAATTTCTCTGGGGGACAGTACTTTTCGTCAAGGTATAAGGCTCCGACGACAATTTTGGCGATTGGAAGGAGATTTACAAGCAACGCCGTGAGGACACAGGCGCAGAGTCCACAAGTAGCAATAGATGCACAGCAGATGCCAAATAATCCCATGATAAAGTTCAGAGGGTTTCGACTCGGGGGGCGTTCCGTTGAAAGTGTCTTGAATTTCACAGCAAACGTTTCCTTGGTCACCTTGACACCTCCCCCTTTCAAAGGCTGCTCTACTGTCGTTTCAACCTCCATATTTCAGTCTGCAAATTGAAAATACAAATAATGCAAAATATTAGTTTGCGTGCTGATTTATTGCCTGGCGTGCTTTTGGCATTTTGTCATTACAAAAAAGAGTCAGAAAACAGCATTTCAATTACTGTCAAGCAAATAGATTCAAAAATGTTTTCTTTTACATAGAACTAGAAATTCCAATTTTGTAAAATTGTGATGTTTTGTTATTAAAAAAACGATTCAAAGAGCTTACCAAATGCTAAACAAGCAGTGCAACAGCTTCAGCACTTTTAAGTCGATTGAGTACAAAATTATCAAAAAACCTGAAATGATGAATTGTCGGTGTGGATTTAACAAATTTATTATTTTAATTTTATGTAAATATTATTTAGTTGTTAAAGTAGACTGAAGTTTGTAACATGAACGAAGCATGTGTTTGTAAGTATTTACTTGTTTCCACTACTTTCATGAGTAAAAATAGTTGGGATCCGTGCATATAAAAAATGCAACTGATGTGTGGGCCATATTTCACTTGATCTACGCAAAATATCTTTACAAGTCTAAAGATAAACCTTGGTAAAATGAATACTGTTCCATTGCTCAGACGTGTAGAAACAAAATACACAAAGTTGGAAAGTTGGAAATGTGGAAATCCTTGAGTTTATTTGTGCATGCATACTTGTTACTACAATGAGTAAATCTAAACCATTTCACTTGTACCTAAATGAGATTATTTCAGATTAATATTGTAATTTCATGCAAAAGAAATTTCAATTCACAGTGTATAAATGGGTTTGATATGTATTCGTAAATTTCTCCGAATTGAATACTGTAAAGTCGGATGGAAGCTGCAAAAATAACAATCAAAGGAATAATGTCAAATTGTGTCAAAATCCCAAAAATAATTTTACAGAAAACAATATTCTCGATTGCGGTGTTTAAATGAAGCTTAATCGTTTCCAAATATTAAATCCAAAACACTTTTTGACAATTTAATTTACTGCACCCAAATAAGGATGCTACCTGCAACTTTAATAAAAATGATCATACTTACCTAGGTATATTACATTAACAAGCAGTCCGCATATTTTGCTTTCGGGGTTCTTTAAGATTTGAGAATCTATTTTGATCATCGCAAGCTTTGATGAAATAAATGGTGAAAGCCGTTAGCTTGTAATTACAATAAATGCAAATAAGCTATGGGTTTACGTAAAAAAGTTTAGATTAATCTCTTATCAATATTATATTGACAATATACATGTAATTAGCGTTTAAACTTCCCATGTTTGTGTTTTGAATACTGATATAGCACAATATACCATTTATTATTCAACTAATAAAATCATTAACCTTTACGACCCTTGATAACCTTCACTTTGAACTTAATGACTTTATAAAAACATGAACGCGTTGAATTTGGCAATCCTATTAATAAATTATCTAGTTATCATCCAGTTTAATGCTCTATTCAATAAAAAGAAATTTTATCAAAAGCAAATTCAGTACAAATTTCTTTGAGAATTATACTTTAATCTGCAACAATTCTCAAGTCGCAAAAAATGAAAAGTTTTCATATATTGCTGTCATTATTTACAGCAATTTTGGAAGGAACTTGTCAATCAAAGTAAGACAATGATTGTTATATTAAACTGCTCGTAAATTTATTCCGTGGTTTACATAGTTTTCAATATACATCATATGCCCCATCTCCACTTTGTAATGCATCCGTTGAATTCCGATTTCCGACTACAATAGAAGAAGTTGTGGCGATTGTCCAAGAAGCAATTAATGGTGGCCAAACAATAAAGGCCTTTGGAGGGAGACACAGCCAAACTGACATTATTTGTACAGATGGCATACCAATTGATATGAGCCTAATGAAATCCTTCCAACTAAATTCGGATCTCTCGGGAACTTTTGGAGCCGGCGTAGAATTACGCGAGGCAACAGTGTTCTTAAAGGCAAATGGTCGGGCTTTAAGGACAACTCCTGAATATGGAAACATTACAATTGGGGGTGGAATGGCGACCGGGGCTCATGGCTCATCACTAAAATATCCACCAACCCTCTCCTCTCAAGTTATTGCAATGACCATAGTCGATGGCCAGGCAAACATTCGAAACATTATTGATGAAGACGAACTCCGTGCTTTTCGCATTCATCTTGGTCTACTCGGAGTAGTTATAGATGTTACATTTGCGACAGTACCAATGTACAAATTTCATGCAATTAACACTCTCTACGCCGATTCGGTATTGTCAAATGGAATTGCTCAACAGTGGGTCCAAGATTTGATACTGTTTCCCTATATTGGTTTCCGAGTGTTAATCAAGTTATTCTTGGAAACTGGACAATGGTTGATGTTTCTGTTCCTGGAAACGCGTACACTTATAACCACGTTCCTTCAACTTATGACAATCTTAATGTGGTGATTGTCAATGGTTATGAAACCTTTGCAAATCTGACTCAAAATCCATGTCCTGCGGTGAAACAATTGGGCTATAGCATCTTCAGTGGGATGGAACGTCTCGTTGAGCAAGGATTTTTAACCTTTGTCCCTGATTGGGTCCCAATTTACACGGAAGATGGGGTGTCTACAAAAAATCCAGCCGTGGGAGATTATGACGTCATGACGGCCCCCATTTGCTACAGTGACCCTGGATCTGGTGGACCCCTTGGATTGAAATGTCCATGGAGTCATGGGGAAAACTCTGTTAATATTTTAGACAATGAGATCAGTCTTCCTCTCGCTAATCTTTCAGATATTGTGGCAGACGTCAAAGATATTTTGAGCAAGGGACCAGGATCTTTTCCACTTCTCGGAATACTTTTACGATTTCAGAGCCCGGCGGATGAATATCTTTCAAATGCTTATGGAAGGGCTACAATTCACTTTGAGTTCTATATCATCAATAGAAAGAATATGTATCAAGATGCCCCACCATTCTTGGCCGTGTATCAAACCATTATGCAAAAGCTGGTAGAAAAATTGTTCATTAGGAAACTTGAGACATGTTCTATTTATAATATCCTTATAGGTGGACAAGTATGATGGGAAAGCCCATTGGGGAAAATGTGGACCAGTTTATCACACAACAGAGAAAATTTTACAGAAGCTTGATCCCACTGCCAGGCAGAACTTTATCAGTAAAAATTATCACAATTTAAAATCGACTTTGATTAACGAGATTTGTCAACAGATATCATGAATCAATATGATCCAAACGAATTGTTTATGAACAACTTTGGCAAGCGACTAAAAGATTCTTCAACAGTACAAGACTTGGATCCTAAGGAAAACGTTCATTGTGCTCTCAGAGACAATTGCATCTGTTCCAAAAATTCAGATTGTGCCTCTTACCAAAAATGTACATTTTTACCTGGATATAGCGAATATAAAGTTTGTCAAACTAATGGAGAAATTCCTCAAATTTTGCAAGCACCTCCGTTGGCTCCTGTGGGAAGTATTGTCCAATGGTTTAAAAGTACTTTGCTTCAACTTGATTCCATTGTTAGTAGTTTGGTGGGAGGGCTGGCTTGTTTGGGACAATCTCTTGGTCTGGGGAAATAAAAAAATTGTCTAATTTGAAATTGATTTTTATAATAAAATATATTTTGATTAATAAAATTGATTTTTGTCTATTAATTTGAATAAACTCGGTTAATTAGTCTACTAAACATAAATATTTAATATGTTATTTAAGCAATATTTACTTTTTTAGTCACGTTTTACGGTTTGCAGTTGCAGCAATTGTAATTTCCAATCAATTTGCTCTGATGACAAATATGAACGAAATGAAATATCAAAGTTATTTGTTTATTCTCTTTTAAAAAGTTTTGTATGCATTTCTTTTTACCTGGTGTAGATCCTTTTTAATCCTTTTTAAATCCAAAGAAATGAAATTATACGTTTGTACATATATAGTTTTGGAGAAGGTTCATTAAAAAGTTAGACCATATATACTTATTTAGTTTTTCAATATAAATAATAATTCAAGTGTTCGGTTGCGATTTGCAAAACAATTTAAAATATCATGCAGATTTTTAAGTTTCTATTAATAGTGGCAATAACTGATCAAACCAAGTGCCAAGGGTAATTAATTTAGAATATTATTTGATAGCATTGAAGTTTAAAATTAAGTTGTTAATATTTCTAGTTTTTTCTACTCCTCATATACGCCTTCTCCACTTTGCACGGCGGCCTCATCCACCCGTTTTCCGACATCGACTGACGATGTGGTGGCCGCGGTCCGAGAGGGAATAGCCAATGAACTGAAGCTCAAGTCCTTCGGGGGAAAGCACTCACAAACAGATATAATTTGCACAAATTTTAATGGAATCCCTTTGGATATGAGTCTTTTCAAATCATTTAACATGAATCAGGATGGAATAACTGCCACATTTGGCCCTGGGGTACAACTTAACGAAGCAACAGCGTTTTTAAGAAAAAATGGAAGAGGATTAAGAACAACTCCAGCGTTTGGAAATCTCACTTTAGGTGGAGGGATTGGAACAGGAGCCCATGGCTCTTCTCTAAAATTCACCCCATCCCTTTCTTCCCAAGTTGTGGGTTTGGAAATTGTGGATGGTTTTGGAAACATACAAACTATATCCGATCCAGACGAACTTCTCGCATTTCGCATTCATCTCGGTCTTCTTGGCATAATCACAAGCATCACATTCAAAACAGTTCCATTGTACAAATTTAAAGCCACAAACACAATACATGATGAAGTGGTGCTAACAAACGGAGCAGTTCAACAGTGGGCACAAGAACTGGACACTCTTTCCGTCTACTGGTTCCCTTCAGTTCAACAAGTGATATTGGCTAATTGGACAATTGTTGACGTATCTGTCCCAGGCAACGCATTTACTAATGACCACGTGCCACCAACTTACGAAAATTTCAATGCCGTGGGTGTAACTGCATTCGAGAGGCTTTCCCAACTGACTCAACATCCATGTAGAGCAGTGAAAGAACTGGGGTACACGTTAATTTCCACTTTTGAGCGATATCTCCAGCAAAGTCTTTTGACATTTACTCCCGACCTAGCACCCATATATTCGGAAGATGGGATAACCGTAAAAAATCCAGCGGTGGGATTTTATGATGTGATGATTTCACCAACATGTCAAGATCAGCCAGGGTCAGGAGGTCCATTTGGCTTCCGTTGTTTTTGGGCACAAGGGTCAGTTAGTCTGACGATACTGGACAATGAGCTCAGTTTGCCTATGGAAAGGTTTCCGGAAATTATTGAGGATGTGAAAGATATTCTGAGCAAGGCTCCAGCTTACTTTCCCATGCTGGGAATAATCATGCGATTTGAGGGGAGTTCGGATGAGTACATGTCCACTGCCTTTGGAAGGGACACTGTCAACTTTGAGTTTTATGTGCTCAACAGAAAAAATATGTATCAAGATTCGTCGCCATTTCTTGCGGCCTATCAAACAATCATGCAAAAATTAGTAAGCTATCTTTTATAATCCAACCATTGCTAAATACAATTAATTGTTATTATTTTTGATCTATTCATGCAGGCAGATAAATATGATGGTCGATCTCATTGGGGTAAATCAGGGCCAATTTACCATACGACAGAGAAAATTCTAAAGAAACTTGATCCAATTGCAAGACAGAAATTTATTGGTAAAAAAAGTTGGCAAATGACTGGCAATTAACAAATGAATTTTCTTTCAGATGTGATGAATAAATACGACCCAAATGAAATATTTATTAATAATTTTGGAAAACGGTTGAAAGATACAACAACGGTCCAAGACTTGGACCCTAGAGATAACGTTCATTGCGCAATAAGAGACAATTGTATTTGTTCCAAAAATTCAGATTGTGCCTCATACCAAAAATGCACAAGTTTGCCAGGTTACAGTAGCTACAAAGTTTGCCAGACTTTTGGAGAAAGTCCACAGATTTTGCCTGTGCCCCCAATTGCACCTTTGGGAAGCGTTGTCCAATGGTTGAGTGGGACTTTGGGGAATTTGGATGCTTTAGTGGCTGCATTGTTGACGAGCGTTCCATGCACTATAGGACAAGTTCTTCAAATTATTGGATAACTTTTTTTTGTTTTTACTTGGTCTAAAAGTTGTTTAAATTGATTGACAGCATGAAAAAGCAATTATAATTTAAATATATTCAATCTCTATAACTATATAATTAATAAATGCAGAGCCGGTTAAAAAATATTGACAGTGACACAGTGAAAAATATAATTTAAGACAATGTTTGTTTATAACTCGTTTTCATTCATGCACTGCATCTAATGCTTGTCATAAACGAGTGAATTCTAGAACAATTTTTCTCATGAATTTTTCCTGTAAAGACTCTTATAATTCGACCTTGGCCTTGGTTTGCTCTTATCAAACAGTTGCTAACTGTTCGGTGAAGAAGAAGCAACAAAATGAATAAGAATCTCATCCTCTCCTCATTTTTCTGTGCACTAATCTGCAGCTTTGTTTCTGCTGAGGAAACTTTCCCCACAGTGACCACTCCCCAGGGAACATTGCGAGGAATTTCCCTCACTTCCAGAAGAGGCAGGAATTATGAGGGTTACCTTTCAATACCCTTCGGCACCGTTCCTAAACGGTTTGAAGTAATAAAAAATTACAACTACATTTATTCAAAGCATAAATACATTTTTTTTTAATTTCTAAATTTTTAGGCTGCTGAGCTGGCTGGGCCTTGGGAAGGTGTGAGGGACGCCACAAAACTTCCACAAATGTGCTTCCAATATTTCAACTTTGCAGAAAAAATGATGGGGGAGGAGGATTGCCTCAAGTTAAACGTATTTTCATATTTTCTATTAAAATTAAATGATTAATTAATTAAAATTAATAAAATTGAACGTATAGGTATACACACCAAACAAGGTAAGAATTCTAGAAAATTAATTTTTAATTTCTCTCAATTTTTAAACCATGCAAATTCCACAGAAAGGGAAACTTCCAGTGATGGTTTTCTTCTTCCCTGGCGGCTTTGTTGTGGGTGGAGCCTCAAAATTCGAAGCCAAGTATATGATGGACCAATCAGTTTTGCTTGTAACCGTAAATCATCGTTTGGGTGCTTTAGGTATTCATCATGATTTAATAAATGAGCCATAATTTTAATGAATTAATATTTTTTAAGGATTTTTAAACACTGGAGAAGGTTCAGTTTCTGCCAACAACGGGCTCAAAGACTGCGTCCTTGCTTTACGTTGGGTGCAGGAAAATATAAAATCCTTCGGAGGGAATCCTGACCTTGTAACAATTTTTGGTATGAGTGCCGGAGGTGCAATTTCAGATTATATGACAATCTCTCCAATGGCCAAAGGACTGTTTCATCGTGCAATTTCATCAAGTGGTTCTTCCTTAAATCCTTGGGCTTTTCAACCCCATCCTTTGGAACTTGCAGAAGCGTTTGTTAAAAATGTGGGTTGTTCTGATGGAGATTGGCCAGCTCGAGTCGAATGTCTTCGAAATAAAGAACTAAGTGCAATTGTCAACGCTCAATTAAAACTCATGAAGCTGGGCTTTGATTTTGACTTTCTCCATATGAAATTTGTCCCTTCCGTAGAGTCCGGGACAAAAGGTCCTTACTTTCTAACAAAAAGTCCAGAAGAGTTGTTGAAGAAAGGAGAAATTTCATCGAAACATGTCCCATACATTTCAGGGATGACAGAAAATGAGGGATCTTATTATGTTGCCCATGTTGCAAATAACCCACATCTACTTTCTCAACTTAATGCAGACTTTGATAGAATGGCCCCCATTTTGTTTTACTACGACCACCTCCATCCCACTACTCAAGCCTATGTGACCTCAAAGGTCAAGGCCCGCTACTTAAAGGGTCAGCCTGTAACCCAAGAAAATATGCAAAGTTACGCAGACATTTTTAGCGATCGATTTTTCTGCAATGGGATCGCTGATGGAATCATTCTTCATGCCAAAGGAGGACAAAAAGTGTGGCCCTATATCCTGAATTATCAGGGGAAATATTCCCTTACTCAATTCAATTGGGGCTCGAAAGAAAGGATGGGAACTTGCCATGACGATGACCTTATGTTTTTCTTCAACCGAACATTTTCAGGACCTGAAATTGAATTGGGGACGAGGGATGGTGAATTTTCAGAAAAAATTATAGAGCTTTGGGTAAAATTTGCAAAAGATGGAAAGCCTCCAATGAAAGAGTGGGAGAGAGCAAATGGAGAGGGGCCCTTAAAATATTATTCCCTAGATTTGGAAGATGAAGCAGAAATGATGGAGGATCCAATTAAAGAGAGAAGGGAATTTTGGGAAGAGACAATTAAGCAAGGAATTGCAGCGATTAAAGAGGAACTCTGAGAATTTAAACGTAACAATTGTTGAAATAAATTCTTTTGTGAAATTAAACAAGTTTTAAAGTCATTAAAAATAAAAGTCACTAAAATCCAAATCATGTTTGACTTTGCTGGAAGATTAAAGCTGAATATACATTTTTATTTAGCTTATCATTTTAAAGTTTCTTAGGGTGTAATTTGAGAACAAATTTTGTTACTTCGACTTTGACAAACAATTTGTTTTATTAACTGGACAAGCGTCTACTTGTAAATATAAAATTATCCACGCACTATTTACTTATTACATGTGAACAAAACTCTGACGCAGTTTTAGCTTTCTTTGCATGCATGAGTCATTTTTTAATCTCTTTTGAGAGATAAGAAAATCCTTAAATCCCATAAAAGGCACACTAGTTCACATCAGCTAACTTATGGATACAAAATGACCCAAAACAAATGACGAGAAATTATTTCTTCTAGTTGAAAACTTGAGGTTTATTATGTTGTTCTTCTGAGGCAAATTCAAGAAAGTTTAATGCAAATGAAACCATTAATAAATTAATAAAAATCGTATTGGTCTATCAAATACTTGTTTCCATCCTCGCTTTTCCATGTTACAAGCAATTTAATTGAGGGTTTTTGAAGACTCTGTATTTTTAATTTAACAGTTTATTCACTTAGTGTCATAAATTCATAGATTGCTATGCATACTCTCAAAATAATTTAATTTAATGACCCAAAGTCATTTTGTCTGATGAAGATTTTCAGAAGTTAATCTCCCTAAATTTATGTGTATGTAAATATGGGTGGTACACACAATATCTACTCCAGTAAAATCTTTATGCATACATACGCACTTTTGTCTCAAATTCTCTAAATAGCTCTGTCCAATCAACGCTTACATTTTGGAGACTGATAATATAAAAAGGCAAGTTTGGGTGACTCAGGGCCCAGTCAGTAGCTTGGGATACACACTTCCGTCCACTTTCAGTTTGTCCTCAAAAAGACTAAGCCTATTTCCAATTTCTCTGACATATCTCAATTTTTACTTTTGAACATTAATTTTGCAAGAAAAAGTTGCTCATCAAGTCAAAGCATGAAGTGCGTTAATGCTTGGAGTGCGTTGTCCTTCCTGTTGGTTTTTACTTTCATTGCTCGGAATGCAGAAGGTAATTAAAAGTTTTGAAAGTTTTTGTAATTTTTAAGAAAAAAAATTAGATCCTTGTGTTAAAGCCAAATAAGTTAGATCCATTTTACATATATGCAATTTAATTTTATATTTTACTAATTTTTGAGATTTTGAGCATGTTTCGTGTTTAAGCAATATAAAGTAATATTTTTTATGTTATTTGCTATTAATAACTTAATGGTGGATTTTTCAAATCTAATAATATTTTTATTTATTTGCAGGTCTCAAATGTCTCGTCTGCGATGACATGTTGAAATTCCCTGAGGGGAGATCGTGCACAGATCTGGACGAAGCGCTGACAATGTCCAAGGAGGGCGAGGGCCTGGAGAATTTCACTTTGGATTCCTCAATTGAATGCAACCGTAAGCCAAGCGTTTTTTTATTTCATTACACTTTTTCATTTTCATTGGGCAAAGCACCAAATTGATTTATGAGACAATTTTAAATAATTAATAATAACAATAACAATACACATTTTAAAATCTACAAATCCTTTTTAATTATTTTCAGAATGCGTTAATGGGACAATTCAAAAGGATGTGAAGAATGTTTTCCGGGGATGCTGGACTCCAAACAATACGCTGATGACCACAATCGAGGAAAGACACCAAGTCTCGATGCCGGATTTCAGTTCCCTTATCAACGATAATAACGAAACTGGGGAAAAGGAGAAGTGCACAACAACTAGAACTGTTTGGTGTTTAGAAACTACCTGCGTTTCTGACGATTTCTGTAATGTCCCCAACCCCCCACAAAAACCCTCTACGCCGTGGTCCTCATTTCCAATGGTTTATATTCTTACTGCAGGAGCAAGTGCCCTAATTGTAATATCGTTGGTTCTGTGTTGTTGTTGTTGGTTCTTCTGTTGTTCTTCTAGAGGACAATATAACCTCGATGGAGTGGCTGAAGTTTAAATATTATTTTGTGGATTTGTGAAGTATGGCATTTGAGTATGATTTTTATCAACCGCTTTCAATGAATTTTAATCTAGAACCGTTTGAAGTCAAATTAATTTAATTTCTGTAGACATAGTTGATTTTATCATAATGTACTAAATACTGGTAAACACTAGTTATACATGCAAAATAAAATATTTTTGTACTCTTGAGAATATCATGCAGTTTCTCATACAGCGACTTACAGCATCAGAAACTTGAGGACTCAATAAAAATTTTGCAGCAACTTTAGTAATCAACTTTTGGGGTCCAGGGTTCATTAGCCAGCAGAGCTGCATTATCTTAAATCTAATTGGGTGCCACAACATTATTAAATAAATACTTATTGATTTAAAGAGTTTGCAGGTTTTCGATTCAAATTATTTACATGCCAGATACTGCTGATGATTATATAGCTTCCTCAATAATCTAAAGTCGGGTATTCTAATTAGTTCTTCTTATTAAGAAGCATTCCAAGAGATTGAGACATTTTTATCCAAGTCTGGAAACTGTTTTATAGAATGCAATAGACATAAATTATATGAATAAAAGATAAACCACAGTTAATTATTTACTTTGTTAAATGGCATAAAAACACTCGAGCTTTGAAGGTTATTTTTTATATTAAGCTCAGCCGGGTAGTATATCGTGAATTGATATTTATATTATTGTCCATTTATAATTAACGGAACACAGCACTTTTCATATTTAAGAATTAAAATTGTCATCAAAATTTGAAACAAAACATCTCTAACAAAATGAAGTCATTTTTTGTTACATTGTTATTTTTCCTTCCTATACTGTTCACAATTCAAGACACTTGCTGTGAAAACATTCTTGCAATTGCATTTCAAGGCTCAAAGTCTCACAAGAACGTGTACGAGCCCCTTTACTTGGAGCTGGCAAAAAGAGGTCACAAACTGACTGTGATTCATCCCATAAAATCAAACTATACAGATATTAAAGAAATTAACGGAGTCAACTTTGACAGTGTGTCCAAAGAAGCTGGGGGTGGAGTCAACTTTTTCGATTTGAGAATGGCCAATATTAAACCACGGACGCCAATTAATCCAATGATTATTCCAATTATGGAAATAGTTTGCAGCTCTTACTATGAAATGCCCGAGATCAAAGCGGTTCTCAAGCAGAAGTTTGCGTTAGTCCTTCTAAGTTCTCATATGGTATGTAAATAAATTGTAACCACTTTGAAACTCAAATTGCGTGGTTTTTTTTTCTTATATTTGAAGAATGAGTGCGCTTTTGGATTCGTCAATAAATTAAACACTTCCTACATTTTTGTCCACACGATGCCCGTGGAACATTACAAGTCCAGTTTCATAGGATTCCGGCATTTGCCCTCTTTCACTCCAAGTTATGCCATTGGGGCTGCATCAGATGATATGGGCTTTATTGACAGGACATACAACTTGGTAATGTATTTGGGAATTAGTGCTCTGTACGATTGGTATTATCTTCCAAAAATTGAAGCAATTTACAGAAAGTATTTGGGGAATGATGTTCCATCTGTAAGGTTGGTTGAATTAATTTAACTTGACAGTAGGATAAAAAATCATAAAACGTTTTGAAACTACAGGGAAATTGAGCGTAACGCCAGCTTAATATTTCACAACGCCCATTTCTCACTAACTCTCCCAAGACCCCAAATGCCTCAGGTAATTGACATTGGAGGGATGCACTGCACACCTGGAAAACCGCTTCCAAAAGATCTTCAGGATTTTGTGGATAGTTCTGGCTCCGAGGGGTTCATTTATTTCAGTTTTGGGTCTCATGTCAAACCTAGCGATATGCCAGAAGCCACCAAACAAGCTTTTGTCCGAGCATTTGGAAAACTGAAACAAGTGAAAGTGATTTGGAAATGGGATCAGGATAAAATTGACGAACTATCATCTAACGTGAAATTAGTAAAATGGGCACCTCAACAGGATTTACTCGCAAGCCCCAAAATAAGAGCATTTATTTCACACGGAGGATTATTATCTACTCAAGAAGCGGCTTATCATGGAGTTCCCATCATTGGTTTCCCCTTATTTGGAGATCAGGATTGGAATATGGGAATCGCCGAGCATCATGGATATGGAATTGCACTGGAACTAAAGGATTTGAGTGAAGAACAAATATTTTCTGCAGTTAACAAAGTACTGACGGATAAAAGGTGACATGCGTCATAATTATGTTTGACTAGGTGCTAATTTAATTTACTTGTAATTAGATACACGGAGGCTGCAAAGTCTGTAGGAAAACTATTCAAAGATCGACAAGTGGAGGCATTGCAATCTGCGGTGTATTGGTCGGAATATGTGATTCGCCACAAAGGAGCCGCTCATCTCCGGTCTCCAGCAGTCAAACTCAATTTCTTTGCATATTATTCTTTGGACTCGATAGCTTTCCTAAGCCTCATCTTATTTCTGAGCTTTTGTATTCCAATCAAGCTGTGCAAAATGCTCTTTTGTGGAAGGAAAAATGGAGATAAGAAAAGAGAACAATCTTCAAAGAAAAAGAAAAATTAAATTGTCCCAAAAATTTATGTAATAATAATTTAAATGATGTATATATGCATGTGTAATATCATAGATGTTTATTTAATCTTGTCTCAAAAAATGAGACGAGGAATCTTGAGACACCCCAATATAAGAAACGCTCATATTTTTTATGCCACTATGCTACTTTTACCCTGTAAGTTCTCCATGAAAACTTCCTTTGCTAAATAAAGGCATAGCATCATGTGTTCCCACTAAATTCTGACTTACGCTGTCTTTGTATACATTTTGCATTCCAAATTCCAATTTGACAGCTTGTTTATTAAACAGAATATATAATGTAGGCGAATCCAAAAAGTTTAGCAATTTTATATATATATAAGTAGGTAAACTGCTCCAGTTTAAAAAGAAATAGGCCAGTCAACTGCAATTAATTTGTTACTCATTGTTTTTTAAACGACTTTAATTTTCAAATGGTTTCAAACTCTCGCCATAAAAGATCCCCAAGGAAAAGGTCCCAGAGTGCTACCTCACAAGATGAAGGCCAAAGTGGGGAAAACAGGAAACGTGTCTCAGGTAATGTTTGGTTTCATTAGTTTTCCTCATTAGTTAATATCATCCAAACTAATTTATCTTATCTATAAAGCTCAGCCTCTACTTTACCCTGTATATTAATATTATTTGACTGTATGCTGTTTGCATAAAACCGGATAAATTATTTTTCGACAGCCAGCATGGTTACCAAGCGAATACAATTTTACTAAACAACACTTAGATTTTTTTTAAAAAGTGAACATTAAACCAAAATAGTTTTGACGCAGTTTTTTTCATATCTCATCAAATTGATCTCAAACAGTAATTAGGCATTCTTATTTACAATTTAAGACTATCTCATATCTGAAATATTCTTAAATTTGCGAATAATTTTGATTTAATTTTATTTCAGTGAAGGACTTTGTGGTTGTGATGACATTGGCCACACTGACCGCTTCCCTCCTCGTCACCGCAGTCTTCGGTTATGACTCTCTCTATGAGAAGTGTCAGACGCTGGAACTTCAGGACGTCATTTTGACCTTTGTCCTCTTCGTCTCAGGGATTGCCCTCCTCACCTACTTATTTCTAAGAATGGCAGCCCAGTACATTGTTTATTTGGGATTTGGGGTCCTCTTCGCTTTAATTTATCCCTGCCATCCATCAAAAGTCAAGAAATATCTGCAGAGATTCTTCCAACGAGCTAAAGATAAGGAGAGAAAATGAAAAACAAATAAATATAAAGTATTTAGTAGTATTTTTCTACGTATTTTGATTAAATGTGACCTGATGAACTTTAAAATAATAAATATTTTAGTAAATTGCAAACTATTTACATTGTTTTCATAAAGTTAATTTGAAATTTAAGAATTTATTTCGGCTTGAACAAGTTCAAAAAAATAGTTCAAAAACTTCAAAACTTAGCTGAAATTTGTTGAGAGAATCTTCTTTCTTTGTGTTTATAAACCATTGACGTCAATTCGCCAGTTTCAATCTTGATCTTGATGATAAGATAAATAAATAAAATTGATTCTTTGATATAAAATCATTTCAACTTTGCTCCCTCGTTTATCATATATAAAGAATCTCATTTATCAAATATAAAATCCAGAACAACTCCGAATTTGCAGTCTCATTTCTCTTCCTCATGCTTTCAGATTCTGAAATTCAGAACCAATAGTGTTAGTTCAAGCAATAAAATAATTTAAATGATTTCATGGTTCTTGTAGAAAAATTCGTCTTATTAAAAAGTCAGCAGTAATGTATTTTCAAATTTGAATATGTAACATAACATACTGAATATTGAACACTGGATGCAACATTTTTAAGTAAACATACGTTTAAAATGTCAATAAAATTTTGATGATGCAAACCCAACTCGAAAAGTTCAAGGATTTCTGGTCGATGCGGTCAAAAAATATCACGATACATTTTTTGTTGCTAGCAGAAATTGCAACAATTTCGCACCCACCAAAATTTAATTTACGATCACTTTAAAGTTAAACTCGACGAAAATTTAAATGTTTTATTTTATGATCATGTAGTCAAAACCAAAACCAGCCAAAGTACAAGTCGAAATCGTCAATTTTTATTACGGGTAAAAGAATAATAAACAAAATTATGCTAACAAAGTTAAGTTTGCGAGTGTTGTAATTTAGTGTGGTCTAAATTATTATGCACTTCAAAGTGGAACTATGCGATGGCTCCAAAAGATTGTAAAAGTGTTTCATAATTTGAATTTATATTACAAACAGCCATAAGAAGACATCTGTTTCCTTATGCTTTACCGGTATCTATTAAATACGTTTTCGATTTTTGCAACAAAAAATTGCTCTCAGGTCAAACTAATGTCAAATGTTACTATATTTCTGCAAAAATGATTAGAGAAACTGACAGATTCAATTCGTCTAGATTGCCTTCGATCTGTAAATAAACATGATTGTATCACTGTCTGCTCAATTTAGGATCCATTCACCCTTCTTTTATTCTCCGAAACTCTAAATAAACTCAACAAGTATCTAATTAGCAGCTAGCTAGAATTTCAGCTCATTTTTCTCAAGCAAACAATTAAGCATTTACTGGAAATGGAGCGGAGCTCATAAAACGCTTAATTAAAACCAAAAGCTTGGGAAAGATTCTGAGAATCTATTTTTTCTTGTAACCGATCCAACTTTACTTATCTTCCCACTTATCTCTCTGCTACATAATGTATTTACAAACAGTGATAAATTGTGTAACGGATGGGGGTTGACAACTCAAACCAATAAGCCAGCCAAAAAATAAACGGTTACAAAAGGACGTATTTAGCTTAGAAGTGACATAAATTTTATTTTTTATGATGATGAACACAAAAAGTGGATTACAATGAGGAAAAAATTATAGAAAATAAAACATTGATATTAAATATTGTTACATTTTCACCAAAGAATTGCTTTAAAAACAACTTTGAGACAAACAGACAAGACCAGTTAGACTGATTTTCATAAAATAGACGTATCAAAATATCAGTCATCATGCATAAAATAATATGTATCTCTGACATCCTTCGAGGAAAAGTAGAGTGACGTCAATTATAACCTAGCAGATCTTGGCAAATGCTGAGCCGAAAATCCCGTTTGCTTTTCACAGATAAGACACGGACACAACACTCAATAGTATTATGTAATGGGAAACGTGCAAAAAGTTAGTTGTTAAGTGAACAGAACATGACTTCATTTATTTCGTGGAACCTTGTTCATCTGTTCATATCAAACGAATGCGTGTTCCAAGACTATGATGTAATTAAATTGCTTGTAAATTAAGTTGAGTCACTTTTGAATCTGATCGGAATAGCTATTCCAAGTCGGTCATTGCCACTTCATGAAAAGAATGATGAAACAAATTATATGGTTTAATTATTCTTTTGTTTTATATAATATTTAACCGATAATTCCCAACCGTACCAAGAATTCCACTTATATTATCACCATATGATGCAATAAATCATGATAAGCATTCAATCTCAATTTAAGTAGCTTCCATGCAAACCATGATATTAATGTTGCCTATGCCAATTAACATAAAAATAAACTTTAAATTTAATTTCTTCTGCCATTAAAAATGGATGCATCCCTTATAAGGCATTTAAACAAAATTTATGCAAAAATCATATCCACTCGCTAGAATGACTTCTTCCCGTAAGCCAATTGTTGCGATTGTTGGGGCCTCAGGGTATGTAGGTCGTTTCCTTACAGAGGCCTTCCTTGAGGTAAAAGATGGAGGAAGAATTCGAGAACTTCGATTGCTAACATCCAAGTCTCCGGCTTCTGACGCATTAAAAGAATTCGAATCCCTAGGAGCAAGTCTTTGTACCGTCAATTTTGCCAAGAAGGAAACTTTATTGGCTGCCCTTAAATCTGTTGATATTGTAATTTCCGCAATGGGAACTGGGCAAGGATCAGTGAACAATCGGTTCATACTTTTAGAGTCATTGGTTCAAGCTGGAGTTGACGTCTATTTCCCCTCCGAATTTGGGACAAACCATTATTCTTCAAGGTTCATAAAATATTTATTAAATTATCAGTTATCAAAAAAAAATATTTTTTTTAAAGAATGGGTGACCTTGATCATTCCGCATTTGACGAGAAGAAGCAACATTTTAAAGACGCTTCCCTAAAAACTGGGTTGAAGACCGTCCGACTTTGTTGTTCCATGATAATGGAATACACTTTTGGTTCTTGGTGTGGTCTGGATTGCAGTGGTTCTACTCCCCAATGGAGGATTCCAGGGCAAGGATCCACTCCAGTCGCATTTACTTCCCGGAAGGATATTGGACGATTTACCGTAGAAGCTGCACTTTTGGCATGGACTTCACCAGACTCTGTCCCTTCTCTTATTGAGGTCATTGGGGATTCAAAGACACTGAAAGAAATCGCAGAGTTGTTTGACAGCGTTTCGGGAAAGAAGACAAAGTTTATTCTAGGGTCTTATGAAGATGCAAAAAAAAAGTTTGAAAAGACTGGAAATTTCTTGGATATTTTTCCACTCCTCTTTGAATCTGGGGCTTTAGGAGTAAAGAAAGAGGAAGCAAATGGAAATCAAATTTTAGGAGGGTCTTGGGGAATTAAAAGCTTTGCTGATTATGCAAAGGAGTGCGGTGGTACACCATAATTGTAAAAAAAGTAGAACGAAAATGAAATTAAACAAATGACAAATGTCCACCCAGTTGACAAAGCTAGCTTCCTGTTGTCCTGTCATTGCATATACTGTCATGTCAGTTTCCTTTCGTCACGGTTTAATAATATTAAGAGAAAAAAACGAGCCGGGTTTTACCATATGCAAAAATATAACCCGAATCTCACTCAACAGCTTTCCTCTTGCCATTGCAGATATCAGAGTTAATAAAACCCCAGCGTCTCAAAAGTAATGACTCAGTTTGCATCTGACTCAGCATCAGATAAGACTAAAGGTTTATAATACAAACTGTTGACAAAGTTTTCAAAAATTCTGCAAGTTTTAATTTCAAAGTAAATCCCAAGTTGTTCTAAATGGGAATCATGGCACAATCCCCTTACTTTTTGAAAGTGCCTAATAATCCAAAAAGTCACACTTCATCCCCGACTCTTTCAAGTCGATCTGGCCACTCCCCCAGCCCCTCCCCCTCTTCTTCCACAAACAATTCTCGCTTGGCCCTCAGTGAACTTAATGTTGAAGAAGAATTCAGCACCATTCGCGTGATTAGTGAAGGCTGTTTTTCCAAACTCTTGCTGGTTCGTCCCGCACTGACCGCTCTTCACTCTTCCAAATCTGACAGAGAACGACTGGCCCTTAAATTTGTTCACTCTGAATTCACTTCACTCGAGGAATTTGCACGAGAGCTAAACTACAACTACTTTCTCTCCCCACATCCAAACGTTGTAAACTGTTACCAGCTCGCATTTTCTTATGACAATTGTTACATATACCCCCAAGAATATGCCCCCCACGGAGACCTCTCTCGCTACATAAGAAGAGATGGACTTGGGGACGAGAAGCTTGTTAAGAGCGTTGCGAAGCAATTGGTGTCTGCTGTAGAATTTGTCCACAGCTTTCAACTCGTTCATAGAGACTTGAGAGTTGAAAATGTTCTTGTTTTCCGGAAAGATTTGAGCTTAGTGAAGCTGGGAGATTTTGGACATACAAGAAAAAGCGGTGAAAATGTGATGAAAAACAAAGGAGAGTTTACAGCCAGCAGCGTTTATGCAGAGAAGAGAAATGTGAGACTCTTTGCTGTAGATGAGAACTCTCAAGAACTGAGCTGCTGGGGTACCCGAGTACCCTTTTAACCGATTAGCACGATAATTTGGTGCGTAACGTGCTAAACTTTTGTCTCAGTTTTCCCGTGATTGCGGCAACCCAAAATTCACTCTATGCTCTGGGGAATTTGAGAAAATTGAGACAAATGA
>JAQIXN010000341.1:0-44093 GCA_034698145.1 Proisotoma minuta
AATACAAGCCATAATAATCTGAAGAAATATCTCAATTTATTCCAAACCCGTTCCAAAATAAATTATTCGTATATAATAATAATTGTAACACACTGTTTTTAAATGTTAGCCATTGATGTTGAATGCTCATCTTCATCCTGCATCTCATTGTCAATTTCAAACGTTCTTTTGTGCAAGTGACAAATTTGCTCAAGAAATCCTTCATTCGGATGGACACAGGATCTTTTAGTTTTGACATGATGCAGGGCCTGTGTTGCCGTCATGTTCTGTTTCATCATTAAATATGCCAACACAAGAGTAGCTGATCTTGAGACCCCTTGAAAGCAATGAACCAAAACTTTTCCTTCCCCTTCAATAGCTGAATGAATAAAATCCGCAGCAGTGTCGAAATACTGACTGATTTTAAACCCAGAAATGTCCATAGCAGAGATTCCCAAAAATCGACAATCTAAACCCCGACTTTGATAAAACTCTTCATTTGTGTTGATTCCAAGTGGTGAAAACATTGTGGGCTTTGTTGTATAACTTGCATTCACAATATGAGTCACTCCGAGTTGTTTCAACTTTTCTGCATTTTTTGCTGCATCTCTGTAATATTTTAGAAATATAACAATTTGTATAGACTTTCTGTAAACCTCTAAATATCCAAATTGCTTACACCCCACCCAAATAAATTCCTGGAAAAACTTCGTCCATGTCATTGAATGCTTTAAGTCGATTCAGTTCTGCACTCAAAATTTCTCTTAAAGATGTTTTTAGACCATCGTAAGGTGTTATTCGCTTATCCATTGATGGCAAACTTTCTTTGAAAATTGTGAGCTGTCTATTGAAATGTCAAAAACTCTGAGCAATTTTTAATTGACTAAAAAATATAGCAAGTGTACAAACAGCACGAAGCTCTCCAAGTTGTCTCTGACTGAAAAGCATGCACCTAATAAACTACTAGAAGTTTTTTTTTATATAATGCACGTATGTATATATGTATGGGAAGAGATCCTTGTACTAAATTTATACCTGCACTTTAAAACTCTTCCCCTCATTTCATGACGTGGGTATGCATCCGAATTATACGTGAACGTCTTTATTTCGATAAAAAAAAGTAGGATAGGGACAGATGCCAGTTCAGGTTAAATCGGATAAAATTTAAATGCGCAATTAAATAAATGTTTTGCATATGGGTTATCTCATCTCTTGCTAATTTTAAATCGGAGATTGTTTGGTCGTGGTCTTATAACTAAATCTAGATCCAGTTTGATATCTTCTCTTTTGTCCATTGCCGTCCAATTGTATTTTCTTAATAAAATGCTTAAAATCACTTTGGCTTCATTCATCCCAAATTTTTGCCCGATGCAATCTCTACACAAACAATCATGTAAATTAGAATTTAGCAATATTATTGGCTAAATAAAGAAAGAACCTTAATCCTTTTGAGAAAGGCGTATATGCAAAGGGATGTCTTTTCAAGCAATTTTCGGCTAGGAATCGATTGGGTCGAAATTCATGGGGGTTTGGAAAGTGTAGAGGATCTTTATGAATAAACATTGACATTATGACCACATTAATACCGGATGGAAGATATTTCCCGTCCCCTGAAAATTAACCAAAGACAAATTATTGTTCAGGCTATTTTGTATGCCTGCAAGAACATATTATTTATAACTTGTTGAAGAATTTACCGCAGTCAATTTTTTCTGAAAGTTTTCTAAAATTGAATGGGACAATTGGATAGATTCTCATAGCTTCCTTGATGCACATGCTTAAGTAGCTCATTTTTGACAGCTCGAAGGATGAGACGAATGTTCTTGCGTTCTCCTCAAAAATCTCATCCAACTCCTTTTGTACTTTTATCTAAACTTTTTCATCAAATACAGTTCAATGTTGTTCTTATTTTTAAAAAAAAAACTGATTATAATTTAACCTGTTCTTCAGGGTATGTGGCGAGAAGAAATAGAGTCCACGAAACCAACATTGCCACTGTATCGTGTCCGGCTGCCATAAATGTATCAATTTCATTCCTAATTTCCCTGTCTGATAGTTCATGTCCAGTGTCACACAAATCTAAAAGATAATCCATGAAAACTTTCTTGATTTTTATCCCTTCAACTTCTGTTTTGGTCACGTTTGACAATTTTTCTGTTTGCAGTTCTCGATCACTTCGCTTCTCTGCAATTACCTATGCAATTAATTCATTTTTAATGTCACCCTGAAAAATATTTTTTTTATCATGAAATTAATACTTTATCCGTAAATCCATGCAAAATTTGGAGATATCTTTTCTCCTTTCTCCCATATGCAGACAAATTCCAGATAAATTTCGGACGAAGCCAAGGCTTTGTCATACGTGCTAGCAAAATGTAATACATTCTAAAGGAATAAAAACATGTTTAAAAAATATTCATCCTCAGTTTTTGCACTGACCCTTTTACAGCTTCAATATATTCTTGGTTGTCATTGTCATTGCTCACGAGCCGTTTGCCCATTGCAGTTTCTGCAAATCAATAATTATTATTTACTGACTTTTTCTTCATTATCCAATTTATTACCACAAATAATATTGAGAGTTGCAGTTGTAACAAATGGTATAAAATCAAAACTTTGTCCAGTGTTGGAAAATTCCAAAAGGCTTTCGCTCAAAAGTAAACTTTCTTTGTTGAAAATATCCATAAACTCCAAGAGAATGCTGCGGCTAAAAGTATGATTCAAAAGCTTCCGTTGCACTTTCCATTTGTCCCCTTAAAAATTGAAAAAAAATGATTTTAAGAATTATATCAATTTCTTCCCATTTATATACTAACCTTGAGCAGTTAAGAGTCCGGATCCCCACCAAGGGTGAAAGACGCTCATGTCATCTCCTTTATCCAAGCATCTCTTGGATGTCAAAATTTTCTGTGACATTTTATTCTCGAATAAGAATTAAATATTGAATGAAGTACAGACATATTTTTTGAAACCTCTGCAACAGTCGCATCGGCAATGCAGATGTACGGCTTGTAAAAAAGCCAAACTCTAAAAACATTTCCCCATTTTTCAATTAGAGTTTCTGTAAAATCCAAAAGTTCTGGAAAATACAACAATTAGACCAGCTTTGAGATTATATCTTTTAATTTGCACCATGATTCTCAATATTTAGAGACAACGCGTTTCCAAACAAAGGAATCGTTGGAGGTCCAGGGACATTTTCTAAGTCGATCCAAGCGTCCCGAATTTTTTTTATACGTAATAGCCAAAGAGTGAAAATTAAAGCGCATAAAATTCCACACGAAAGAAAGGAAAATGTATTCTCAAATTTAGAAGAATCTTCCATTCTATCAGCTTTATGAAATGCGCAACTAAATCGTTTCTGACACCAGCTAAGAATGATTGTGAAATTGAACTCGAATCAACAAAAGTTTTGAAGGCTCTTTTTATTGTCAAAGAAAATTATTTAGACAAATTCAGTCGAAATTTCCTTTAAGTTTTATATATGCGTATGATGATTTAATTATTATGTCACAAACATACAAAACATGGCAAGTTTGTCATTATGATTAGTACTAATTATCACAGGCCAAGAATGATGGAAAAACAAGGGCGAAATATTTACAAATATAAATATTTGGCCAACAAAAAACATTTACAATATCACTGGTAAAACCTTTTTTAAATCCCTGGAACATGAGTCAAAATAAATATTTACAATTGATCATCTTTATTAGTAAGCAGTAAGCTTGGAGTTTTTTCCCTAATCCCTAGTTGGAAAATTCGAAGAAATTAAATCACCTTTGTTTTGGAACTTGACTCATTTATTTAAAACTTAGTTTTATGCAATTTTTTCATATTTTCATGAGAAGGATTATAACATTTGTTAGTTTCTATTATTTTTTTCAAGAAAATTTCATTGGTTGATTTGCAAAAGAAGTGAGGAAATGATAAATGATAATTATCACAAATATGAAAATAGGCCAATGCAAAATTCTACTCTTTTAAATGATTTTCTTAATTTCACAAATTCTAGAGAACAATGGAAAGCTGAAAATAAAAATTTTACGTGGAATTATGTTGCTTGTAGTTTGTACCCCTTTAATCCTTTGTTAATCCTTTCCAGGTTATCCAGTGCCTTAAACATGTAATATTGAGCATTGTTGTATAAGAAACGCCTTTTACCCTTTAAATATGAAACCTTTTGTAAAACGCCCAAAGTCATGAGAAGGTACAGATAAATTCATTTTTGAAACTAGTTCACTTTTAGCCTTCGAACCACTTATAGCTTCTGAAAGTTTTCTGAAACATTTCAAAGTAATTTACAAACTTTTGCAGTCGTAAACTTGAATATGAGTCTGAAAGCAAAAATGTTTCGATTCAATGAGACGCAACAATTTTATAGTGAAATTGAGCTACCTTCTGACTCAGGGCGTGTTTCCCCTTTTCCATTTCCTCAGTCCCCAATCTCAACGCCAACAACTCCATTAGCAATAAATGTAAGTAAACCTGTAAGTTTTGAAGGAGTTACACATTTCTCATGCAAAATATGTATATTTTAAGGGTGTGCACATTTCTTACATAAATGCCCCACAAAATTCTCCTGCTCGAGAACTATTTGATGAACTTTACGAAGGCAATCCATCTTGGTATGCAAAAAAATTACTAGCATATAACCAATTTTAGCAGTATAGAACTTTAATTAATGGCGTTGTTACAGGTATCTTTATGCAAAATTCGAAAAAATCATCGACCCAAAGCCCCACACTTATTTCAGCACAACACAAGCTATTTTCTATGATGTTCAAGGGATTGCTTACAACGAGATTGGAGCAAGATGCAGAGTTGACGGCTTGGAATTTCATCTTCTTGGACATGGATTTGGAAAGCAAGAGGGCAAAAGTCATGACTTTTCAGTCTATAGTTCTTCTGTTAAAAGCATTGATTTTTCTGGACATATGAGTTATGTAACTCCTGCATTCCAAATTATGGGACAATTAAAGTCCTTGAAAAAGGCAAGCATGCAATCAAGATTTTACTCTATTTATTGTAAAACGCAGCTTTAATTTGTTATTTGTAAATATAGGTCAAATTCGATGTAGGATTTAATCAACATCCATTCTTCTTGGAAAATATGGACAAAGAATATTACAATATTGGAATCGAACAAAACCCTTCAGTCGAAATCTTAAAAGTTAAAATCAACAATTCAGCATTTGCTTCTGGAGGATCTCAAATAAGTCAAACAGTTATTTTAGAGATACTCGATCTCATATTTTACAGAGCTTCAAATTGTTTTCCTAATTTGAAAAAATTGGATCTTCAACTTCCTGCGTCTAATGTGACTGCAGGGATCTTCAAGAAAATTGCATACAACGCTCAATACCATACTACAATTAAAATGAGCATAAGCATTGTCGCTGCGGATGTGGGGTTGGTAAGTTTATCATTCCATCAAAAATTTCCTGGTATTTGGTAGAAATACATTTTTCTTATATTTTTCATTTTCAGATGATGCTCAATTGCTTGCTGCCAACTGAAGGTAAAGTTGGACGTTCGCTCCTGGCACCATTAAATGAACCATTTGACGCTTACATTAAGCCTGTAAGTTTTTTTATTATCGATATGAAATGGAATGGGGAAATGATATTTAACTATAAAATTTAGGACACTCTACGATTTTCTTTGAAGGCACTATTTAACAAGTTGGATGATTTGTCAGAGCTATTGGAGGAATGGAGGAATGTTGAGGTTGGAAGAAAATTAATGGGAAATGTTGAAAAATTCCCAGTCTTTGTAATAAATCCTCCCCCAAAGTTTCAAAACTGGTTTGTAGAAGTTTGCGTCTTCAGTGTCAATTATACTCTACCAAACTGCCCTAATTTCCAACCACCTACTAAACCCGACCAAATTAACAAAGTTTTGAAATCGCTAATTGTGAGTCCAGCTGAAATCTCTCATCACAGTGAAATGATGAAAGAATCTTTGCCAATGAGTTGGGTTGATAAGGTTGGCCAGTATTTGGGAATTGAAGCTACCAAGGTTTAAGCTAAATGAAAATAACTCTGTACACTTTTGTAAATACTCTGTGAAAATACATTTTATTAAAATGATTTCAATAAACTTTTACACTGTAATTCAACGTATAAAAATGCGGACGTATTTACTAATAACGAAAATGCGAACAAGGTAGCTAGCCTACAATAAAATACGAATGTTATGACCTATTTACGTCTTGTGCGTGATAAATTTCAAAAACATGTTGACTGGGTTCTGAATAAGATTCTGATGGAATGGGGGTAGAAGAAATTGTCTCGGCTTTTTTCGATAACGGAGGACGGCCAGGCCTTCTCCCACGAATACCCTGATTTAACGGCCCAATTGGCTTGATTCTCGGCCGACCAGGTCCTCTTCGAGATGATGGATCTATTTTACAAAATGGTCAATATTAAAAATTGCTCTAAAATTTACATAATAAATATTCCATTTCTTTTACCTCCACTAAAATCTCGTATCTGCACCCTGACTCTTGAAGGTGGTCTTCCACGTCTTCCTGTTCCTCTGCCTAATTTTGGCTTCTTTGGTATAAACGGCAAGTCTTCTTCATATTCAGACATTGACCCTGTAACATATTGCAATGGTTAGTTTAACCTATAATTTTTAATTATCACCTTATTCTTACCATTCCAATCGATGGCTCTGGAATATTCGTCGTAGAACGCATTAGCTGCTGAAGAGTTGAAAATATCGTTATATTCAGCCATATCAAAGGACTCGATACATTTGACATCATAATCCATTTCCTGAAATTAACCAATTCATATAAAATTAAATTACAGATTTAAAAAAAAAAATAAAACTCATATTAACTTACGTCACTATCATCTGGAGATGAAGAAGGCGATAAATCATCTTGAATTCCAACCCCATTTGTTGTACCATTTGTTGTACAAGAAATTTTAAAAGAGGATTCTTCCGTATTTTGTCCAACTGCTTTCTTTTCGTTTTTTTCTGCAGATTTTTTCTCAGCTTGTCGAAAACGAACTGCATGAAACAATTTAAATAATGATTAGTTAGTGGAATTTAAAATAAATGTAATGTGTACCTTTTCGTTCCGTTAAGTCGTCATCGTCCAGCAAAAGCGAGATCAGATCTTTGGATTTCAAATAACCATCAGGTTTTAAAAGTTCATCAGAGTCTACGGGGTTTTGGACGTCATTCTGGAGCTTGACTCTTTGAAGTATACGTTCTTCAATTGTGCCTCTCACAAATAATCTATAGACGGCAACTTGATTGGGTTGGCCTATATTGAAATTCAAATTATAGTTTGATATTTTTATGTCAATGTTGTAATGTAATACCTAGACGAATAACTTTGTCCATAGCCTTTTGATCAACAGCTGGATTCATATCACTGTCGTAAAATATTATTGAATCAGCCACAGGGAAATTATTTCCCCATGAAAATGTAGATCTTGTAGATAACAAAAACACAAAAGCGTCGGATCCGGTTTGTAAATCAGCAGCCACGTCTCGTTTTGATGAGGTTCTTGAGGGTCCATCAAGTCTTATGTAAACCCATTTTCGATCAATTAGAAAATCCTGCAAATATTGCTTATTTATAAGTATTTTTTCCAATTCAGTTTCTTATATAAAATGTTTTAACATACTTCAATTAAATCAGTCATTGCTGGCATCATGGAGCAAATTACAACACGACGGCCCTCTTCCTTTAATTGTTTAAGTAGTTTATCCAAAAAAATCATTTTTCCAGAATCTGTAACTAATTTCTCTTTTCCTAATCAAATTAGTAAATTAGCACAAATGTATCAAATGATTCTGTATACATATTTATATCAAATGCATACCTGGTAATGCTAATCCCGACCAACCGTGATGTATATCAAGGCCCATCAAACCAGTGCCTAAACTGGACGTAAAAAATATCTTTGGTTTTCCTTCTGCGCGTCCAAACATAATTACATTGTACTCTTCTATTGGAATTTCTCGATTACTATCACTTTTAAAATTATTCGGTTCGAATCCTTCACTCACAACCTAATGTAATAAAAATAATACATTAATTATAGATTATTTTAAATAGTAATGTGAATATTAAAGTTATATTTTAATCAAACCTTTGAATTTGGCTTGTATAAAAACTTTGGCATGTAAAGTGGTTCCAAATCTGTTTGTGTTCCATTTATCACAGAATTTGACTGGGGTTCCTTAAATAAATATATAAAAAAAATTCAAGACAAATTACTAATGAAGATAAGCGATAGGCGTACCACATTATCTCTTGTCCAAGTGTAAAACGAATCAGTATGCGAAGTAAAAACAACATCTCCTAAAATTGTACTGTTTTGGCTGACTAAATATGGACTATTGATTAAAAGAATACGCCTAATTGGTAAAATTTCAACATCTTCACTCCAAACTCGTTCATGACTAAAGATTTTGCTCTTAATTTGCAGCTTGACTAGATGTTGCAATCTATGCAAAACAAAATTAGCATTTTTTAGATTATAATTTAAAGATTTTTTTTACTTTTAAATGTATTACATACCTTTCAGCGACTCCTCCGCAAAATAGTTTGAAAATATCACTAGGGCTTAGGTCACAAAGTTGTGAGAATGACCATTCACAACTTAAATCATCAATGCTCACGCCAGACTTGACTCTCTTACAATTATAGCCTCTTTTGAAAATAGAATTGTGGACGTTAGAAGGGTGATAAATATTAAAACCATTTTGCAGGATTTGACGATTAAGGATTCTATCAATGTGTATTAGATTTGGTAACACGTAGTCTATTTTCCTCATATAAAATGGACATTTTACATCTCTTTTTTCGATGAGATCTGGATGATTGCAAATCTGCAAATAATACATAAATAAGTATTTAGAATTTATAAGTTAAACTGTGATTGCAATTATTACATACTTTTCTAAACTGTAAAACCATATTCATAAGGTTTATGTTGTATGTGGAAGTTTGAGATGACGAAATTGTAGATTTTATCAAATCTTCAGTGATTATCTTCCGTATTAAAGCTAGAACCAAGAGAAATATTTTAGTCTTCCCCATAAATTTATTAGCATATTAAGCCATATTAAAATGTTTACTAAATATACCTGCATGAAAATTCTTTTGTCGGGTAGCCAATGTACACGGAACAAATATTTCTACTTTGTCATTTAACTCTCCTTGGACATCCTTTTTCAACCTTCTAAGCATAAATGGTTTCACGATTTTTTGTAATCTTGACCAATTGTCTACAAAAAATTTAAATCAATTAATTAAATTCAATATGTTTTGCTCATCATTCTATATTTTAAGTATTATAAAATACCTTTCTCTAATGTATTGTTGTCAGTGTGTGATTCAAAATCTTTTGGGAGCCAATTATTAATGTCTTGAGAATCAAAGAATGTAGGAAACAAAAAACGAAGTAATGACCAAATGTCAAATATTGCATTAGGAATACGATTGCCAGTGAGTAATAATCGATTTCGACAAGATATTCCAGGAAGCACTTTCCAATGATTTAAGCTAAAAAAAACAAAAACAATATTTATAAAATTACATGTTAGTATTTTAACCATTAAAATATTTACCTAGAAGTTGGCTTAATCGTTTCAGCTTCATCTAATATTAGATATTGCCAATTGATTTTGTTCAAATATTTTAAATCTTGAACCACTACGCTGTAAGAGGTAACTACGACATGAAAGGTAGCTCTTTGAGTATGTAAGTTATTTTGTTGCCAAAACTGGCGGAGTATTTTCCGTTCCTGTAATTATACAAAACATACAAAAAATTGGAAATTGTGATTTTTAGGATGAAAAAAAACTAACCTGCGGGTTACCCCAATAAGGAACCACTTTAAAATCTGGTACAAACTTTTTAATTTCTTGTTCCCAGCTATGAAGAGAAGTAACTGGAGAAATTATTAAAAATGGTCCCCACGTTCCTTTATCGGCAATATGTGACAAGATCGCTATGGACTGGACTGTTTTTCCTAGCCCAGGTTCATCTGCTAGAATTCCATTTACTCCCTTATTGAAAAGATTAATCAACCATTCCAATCCTTTCAGTTGATACTGCTTCAAATCTCCAGAGAAAACTCGGGGTTGAATGTTTTGATGAGCGTCATCTTTATCATTACCGTCTTCAGAGAGAATTGGTTCAGTCCCATTTAACGCATCAGCTTCAAAATATTTGGTATGATTCATGTGGGACTGTAGAACTGTCTGAACATTCGCTTTAGCCTTTGCTCTTAGAGTAGCACTATTTAATTAAAAAAATCAGAACATTACTATGAATAAACATAATTAAAATCATGAAAAACTTTGGAAAAATTACTCACATGTCGCAGAAATCAAATTTGTCTGAGCTATCTTCATTTAGCGATTCCAAAATCTCTGCTTGAACTCGCGCATCATCCTCCAAAGAGTTTCCAGAAACAAGGTCTTGATTTTTCAGTCTGTTTTCAAGGAAGTGCGAATAAAGCTCAATTTGTGTGATGACAAAGTTGAGATTTCTTTGACCCCTTTTTGCTTCAGTCAGTTCCACATCTTGTTTTCGTTGTTCTTCCTCCTGCTTTTCTTTTTGCCTTCGAATTTCTTTTTCTATTCTTTCTGTTTGCTTCCAAAATTGCTGCATTTCTCTGGTAAGTCTTTTTGCTCTCCAAACAGACTCTTTCATTATTTTTTGAGACTAAAATAAATTAAAGGATAAAAGTAATTTAAATTTTATGTATATAAACAAATTCATAAGTAAGGAATGTTGGATATTTATCAAGTGGCAGAAGCTATTGAGACGCTTTCCGACTGTTATTTGATATTTTATCCATTTTATATTGCGACTCTCGAAAAGTTCACTTATACTTTAAATAAGAAACCTCACCAGAGAGTGCAAAAGTTGCCATTTTGAATTATACAATAATTATTATAAAAGTACCTGTATTGCTTTTTGTCGAACAGCTCTACTGCAAGCAAGGGCAAGACGACGCTTTGTGGCTAAAGAATCTCTATGAATAGAAGCCTTTGTGCGTTGGGACTACAAACAGAAAATTTCAGTTTTAAAAAATGTAATAACTTGGATAAAAAATTAAAAGTACCTTTGGAACTTCTTTTTTGCTTATAAACGTATAAATTTTCTTTCTTTTGAAATTCATCAATTCAATATACTGAGCATGCTGTTGTAACATGAGTTTTTTGTGGCTGGAATCTTTTTCATCTCTTTTACGCTTTCCACTGGATTTTTCCTTGCTGCTTGTATCTTCCTCATCCTCGTCATCCTCCTCAATTACCTCAGTGTCCCAAGAACCAGTGGATGAGGATTCATTACTTAAAGAGTCCCCAAATTTTGAAAACCCGTCTTCCGATCTTGACCCTTGTGTAGAGATTCTTTGGGAACTCGTAGTATCCTCGTCATTAGCTTTAGCTGCCAGAGACATACAAGCACTTAGACTATCATCAAACTCTTCGTGACATTGGAGGGAAGAAAGCTCAGATGGACAACCATTCATCACAACAGACGAAAAAGTATTTTCGAAGCACGCATTTAAACCTTTTCCCAAAGATTCAAGCTGCTTTGCAGAGTTGTCACAATTTGTTAATGTAGCATTTGGGCGATAAGTATTAATATTCACATTTACACAAGGTTTAGAAACAGTATTATTATTATTAGAAAAACATTGCAAGCTTGCGACATTGTTGTTACCCACATGCGAACCACTCCCACCACCACCACCACCCCCATTATTATTGTTACTAGACGAACCTTTGGAGCTTGAACCATTTTCAGACGACGTGTTGTTACTGTAGTTGGATGGCTCACTAGATGAACCGAATGAAGGACCGTTGCCATTATTTGATGAAGGTCCATTTCCTCTTCCTCCTGAATTTGGACGGTTTTGTCTTGGATTCTTATCCTCATGCTTTTTCTTTGGTTTCTTTTTCTTCTTTTTCTTTTTATCTGAATCGCTTGAGTTGTCATTTTCCTCCAAGTCCAATGCACCAACATCTACTTCACCCCCTAAATAATTTGTCAGTCTGAGTAAATTGTTCAGTTCGGTATCTGACATCATTGGGCTATTATCTGCGGGTAGAAATGGAAAGGAATTGGAAGATGATGATGTTGAGGTAGATTGAGCAGAGACGTTATTTTTAAACGGGGTCGATGATAAGAATTCATATCCTTTCGTATTTGGAGCACATTTCCGTGGCTGTCGCTGTCGTGTTGGTAGTTCTTCCTGTTTCACCTCTTTCGGATCTTTCTTCGGTGATTTCGTCTTTGGCGAATTTTTATTGCTTGCAGCTGAAGGAGCGTTTTTCCCCTTTTTCCCGATAACTGCATCATCCCCTATCGAACCACTGTAAAAATTGGTTACAAAAAATTAACAAATTGCTTAAATTGGCTAATTATCAGGAATTTATCTTACCTTATGGAAAGGCCGAATATATTTCGTAAAAAACTAAGATATTTTGTAAGGTCCAAATGTTTTTCGATTTTTGCCAGCTGGGGATTTTTCTGCGGTTTTTTCTTCCTGCTTCCCCTGGAGCCTCCCCCCCGCTTCCTCTTCGTGGAATGACTCACCATCTTAATTGTTGCGTCACATTTATGTGTACTCTTTTAATTCAATTTTGTCAAAAATCTCAAGAAAAATAACATTTCCTCCAAAGGAAATTCTCAACATGAGCCTCTCATTTTTTCACTGCGAATTTCTCGAACGGTATAAAAACTAGGTTATTTACAAAATAATTAACTCTTTAAAAAAGTATGTTAACTATTTAAAGGGGCCTTTTTTTCTCGAAATCTTGTTGATTTAAAAATATTTATAAAGTGCAAAGTGAGAGTTTTGTTTTGGTGTTGCAAAACAAAATTCTATGCTTGGGAAAACGAGACGGGGTAATGCGAGATTTTGAGACGGGGCAATTTGAGATAATTATCCTGACAATTTGACAATGCAAATCTGCAACTGATTTTTGGTGTGATTTAGGGCAAAGTAGTTTTGGGAATTAATGATGCGATAAAATTGGTTTGGATATTCTATTGGGGACGCCAAACTTTGTACAAAATAAAACACTGTTAAATTGCGACCCTTGCTTTATATGATTTATCAAATTGCTAGTCAAACATTCAATTAGCAATGTCAAATATTTTAAATGTGAGTAGCACTTGCTGTTTGTCTGGGTGAAGGTGGCTCCATGCTAATTGCTCATTGTTGAGATCGATGCCGTTAAATAGTGCACGACCATTGCGTTGTTTAATTTAACCATTGTGCTTTGAATTAATGACAGAAAGCGTAATAAAATATATTGCATCGGCCCTATTTTATGTCACATCATTCTTTGGATTGATGGTGACGGGTTTTCATGTAGAATTTATAAAAGTTTGCATTTATCATATGACATGCAAAGTTTGACAATCTATAACTTATAGTGTTTTGAAGTTCGATACTTATTAAACTTTCATAGTGGATAAATCTAAGGGAGGGATATCAACTTTCTCCAGCAGAGTTTTGCAATTTTTATTCGAGTCAAGTTTTGGAAGTAGTGTCTAAATATTTACTCGCGCAAGGGAAACGGACATAAAAATACTGACTGACACATTTTCTTGTTTTCTCCTGACCAATTGAGCCAAAAAGAATAAGACCACGAATAAATGGTTTTGTGAAGTGTCTCAATATTGATTTTACTAATCAATACACATCCATTTAATAAGAACATGCAATTAAACTTTTCTCACATACATATTGCCAACTTGACGAGTGAGTACGCATTTATTTTAACAAGTCTCAATCTTTGAACACAAGTTCCAAGTGGTAAGTTTCTTTTGGCTTGCTAAATATCTGCTCAATTAAAACTTAATTGGAACATAAATTTTAGTCAGTTAGCATGCAAAATTATTATATCTCACAATTGCCCTCGTTCATGAAAAACTCGTATGTATGCAAACTTCAATAGTCAGATTCTGTATCAATAATGAAGTTTCTTGAGGCTGGAGTGAACTTTCATGGCTTGACATTTTGAACTTGACATATTTGCCAATTGAATTGCAATTCTTCACTAACCACCAAAGTATATTATACAGAGTCTGTGCAATCTTTATTTCTGAAAAGTATCATAATATTTTGGGATCATTCGTTAACCGGAAATTGCATGACTTTTGAGACCTTCAGCAAGCTTCAATTACATATACCGTGTTTACAACAAAAATAACGAATTGGAAATAAGTAAATATCGTGTTTGTTTGTGCAAAATAACGCTAAAAATGAATGCATTTGGATTTCCAAACCCATTTTCAACCACTTCTGATGTCATCTGTATGCCTGTTGTCTCCAATTACGAGTAATTACAACAATGAATGGTCATTGGAGAAGCTGGAATTGAATTAAACTTACCGTGATTGCCTCCCCTTAGACAATAATTGTTTGTGGTTAAATATATTTTCATTAAACAATGTAAAGCAGTCTGGCAAGTGCAGCGTGTTTGTTATTTCATGCTACGATACGGAAACACAATTGTTTAAACATGCCATAAACATGCATTTATAGCCATATTTTAAAAAATACATTCATTTTCACGTAAGCTATTAGTGAAATCAAGGATTGAAACACGAAAAATGTCTAATTTTGAGGCTTCGGCATCGTTTTCTCGCCCCTTCAACGCCGCCGTAACAACTTGACAAAAAAAATCGGACAAAAATCTCTGAAGAAGAATCATTTTTCTTAGTTTTCAAATACAACTGTGATATCGGTACTTTGAACAATGAGGAGGGCACATGCCTGGAGACTAGCTTTAAAATCTGGGATACTTTTAAGTGTCGTTTTATTCTTGGGCTTCTCATGTCTGCAAAATTATCCCTCGTCTCAATTGACATCTCCAGAGATTGGAGTTCTCAGAAATGAGATTCAGGAGGGCGAGAGTCACTCTCCTTCAACACCTTCAGATTTGCAGTGGAGTGACTTTAACAAGAATGTGAAATTTC
This sequence comes from Proisotoma minuta, assembly GCA_034698145.1. Taxonomy (NCBI): domain Eukaryota; kingdom Metazoa; phylum Arthropoda; class Collembola; order Entomobryomorpha; family Isotomidae; genus Proisotoma; species Proisotoma minuta. The sequence continues at coordinate 14,960 of JAQIXN010000341.1, forward strand.
ACCAAAGATTCTGGGATCTTGTGAAGGCCGGAAGATCTTCAAATCACAGCCTCACCACTGAGCCCCTTTTCAAAGATAAGATGGAGTACTTATGGAGGCCTTTGAAAGGACAGATTCAATTGGACGGAAGTGAGAGCAATAGACTCGTTCCACAAATTGTATGGGAAATGGAAGCCCTAAAGTATTCTTATACTTTCAAGGTATATGTAATTCTGTTTGTTGTCAGAAATATTTATTTATGCAGGAAAAATACTTGACCGTTTCAGAATAAGAAAATTGTTCTTTGGGACAGCTTCAATTGGTGGAACAAAAGAGATTGGGTGGATCCCAAAGTATTAAAGTCCTCTGAATGTGAAATAGCACAGAATAGTTTGACACAATGCATCTTTACTGAAAACAAAAATGATCTCAGCTCAGCAGATGCAGTCATTGCAACGAGGGACATGTTTCATACAGGGGAAGTCAATGTTCCCGAAAATGTTCTCAAATTCTATTTTATACTTGAGGTATGCTGGTGCATATTGCTTATTAGCTTATACATGACATATTTCTTTGTATAATATAGTCTCCATTTCACTCGTGGGCACTTCTTGATCGAGAGAAAGATCTATTTGCTACATATTGGCGTGGCAGTGATATTGTAACCCCGTATGCTAAATGGGTATACTACGACCTGAAGAACCAAACAATTCCAACCGGTAAAATTAATGTACTTTCCTTAATACTGGTTAATTTATAACCTACGGTAACTGATTTTACAGGCCATGATTATGCTGAGAAAAAGTCAAAGGCTGCAGCGGCTTTTATTTCTAATTGCGACCCTTGGAATAACCGTCTGGGGTTCATCAGGGAATTGAAAGAGCACATTCAAGTTGATGTCTATGGATCTTGCGGTGATCACAGTTGTTCAAAGGCTTCAAATCAAGACTGCTTTGGGATGATTAAAAAAGATTACTATTTCTATATGAGTTTCGAGAATAGCAATTGTCGAGATTACATCACAGAGAAACTTTTCAACAACGCTTTAACGTGTGTACATAAACATATTCATGATTTTATATTATTCATAAGCATTTGTACTTTTGCAGTAACGACGTTGTGCCCATTGTAATGGGAGCTCATCCCGAAGATTACAAAGCCATGGCCCCTTACAAATCTTATATTCACATTGAAGATTTTCAGACCCCAAAAGATCTTGCAAATTATTTGGATTTTCTCATGAAAAATCCTTCAGAGTACAACAAATACTTTGAGTGGAAGAAAACAGGAGAGTTTGTCTCAGCAAGCTTCTTCTGCCAACTTTGCGCAATGGTCCATTACGCTGATATTGTTCCCCCTCCGAAAAGAGAGCGTCCTTATCGATGGGGACACTTGCAAGCTGTAAAGAGTGGCATGTGTCTCCCAAAAGGTCAATGGTACTGGACAAGGAACAATGACGGAAGTACAAATTCAACGAAGAAAGATGATTCAAACAATCCGAGTGATTCAGATTTAAAGCCTCTATATGGAGCAAAGTGATTCTTTACAAGTCAAGACTAATCTTTATTTATGTAACTGTTAAATTATTTATTAACTATTTTATATTTTCATCTCATTTTGAAGTTGATACATCGAACCGATGTAATAAACCTTTTTTTATTTGTTGATATATGCTTCTAAGTTAGAAGTTCTAACTCATTTTCTGGGTATCTATATATCGAGAGTATACCTGTATCTAAAATCCATAAATCCACCTTTAGCACACAAACATTTAATTTGCAAAGGAAACGAGTGGGCTATAAAATTCATACTCCCTATTGACTATTGACGTTTCTCAAAATGGATAACTTTATTGCTCATGACTGTTTGGGTCTAAAATTGGATTCATATATGAAGATACCTGATTCAGCACGATTGGGGAAATAACGCTGAACAAAGTTTGGTTAAGTTTTAAATCACGCTTGAAATAATAGACACCAACCACAAGCCATTGGTTTTCATCAAAAGTGATATGCGTTACACAGACCATACATAATATTCTGGAAAGGATTGCGTAATAAAGGTATCTTAAATTATGTGTCATACCTATATTAAAGTAAATATTTGGAGGAAGGAAAACAAATAAAGACAAAAAATTCTTTCCATGCACATACAACACAATGTATGATAGTTTAGTGCTGTCACATAATTAGTTGAGTGTAATTTCTATAATATCGTTCGTTCTCTTCAAAGTTCATGGTATGCAGACAAAGTTCTGTCGGGGAATAATAAAACTACATTTAAAAACCTAAAAAAAACAGTTCATGTAATATTTTGAGATCACAAGTGCTACTATTTTTTTAGCGTTGCATTCCGAAAACTAAATAGTGTTCCAAAGTTCCAATATTTTTGCATGAAATGCAACTCCAAGTAACAAAACCAATATCAAGTCGTCAATGAAATTCAATTAGTTGACCAACTTGCACAATGAAATTAAAATTTTTCAGTGTGTTTGCAAGATCACGAAGAAAGCTAATTACCAAATCGAGTATTCTGTTTCTGGCGTCCCTTTCTATTTTGTACTTAATTATTCTCCACTCCCCCATCTCAAATGATACAAGCCGTAAAAGTGAAGTTGACAAAGAGTTTGAGGAGATTTTACGCAGAACTCCCTACCTTTGGAGAAAGTTGGATTTGGGTGAAAATGAAACGGTTGCATCCAGAGTTATAGCACAACAACAATGGATTACCAAAATTTCTGAAACACGCTACATAAAGGAAATGAAAAATGTAAGAAAATTTTCAAAAACAAATGGCAAAAGCTTAAATAAAATATAAAATATATTTTTGCAGCTGAAAACAATATTAGTGGAAGATGACATTTCCTTATTTTACGCGACCAAGGGCAGGATTAACTGTCCGTATGCATCTTCATTTGAAGATAGATGCAAACTAGAGCAAATGTCGTCCTTCAGAAAAAATACGTTTGGGTTTTTAAGATACTACAGGGTAAAAGCAGATATTGTGCTATCTGTTAGAAATTGGGATAGCAGATTCACATTCAAGATGCCGTCCAATTTAATGCAGCTATTTTATATTATGGAGCCACCTCTAATTGCAAAAGATGCATATTTGGGTTACAACAATGCACTACTCGCGTCATATTGGAAAGGTTCTGACATCCCTGTGCCTTATCAAATGTGGAAACTTAACAATCAGTCTGAACAAATGAACATTAATGACATGTTAAAATCAAAGACTAAACTTGCAGCTGCAATTGTTTCCAATTGTGATGGGATCCATCGCTTAAACTATATCCGAGAGCTACAGAAATATATGCAAATAGATGTTTATGGGAAATGCGGAACTTTCTCTTGTGCAAAAGATAATAATGCATATTGTCTTGAATTGATGGGAAAGGAGTATATATTTTTCCTTTCCTTTGAGAACAGCAAATGTGAGGATTACATTACAGAGAAACTGTTTCAAAATGCTTTGAAGTAATTATTTTAAGTAGTAAATTATCAAGTAGTAAAAATATTCTACTACGTTTATAATCATTTTTTATAGGCACAACATGTTACCCGTTGTAATGGGAGCAAAACCTCAGGACTATGAAACCGCAGCTCCACCTCATTCTTATATTAACGTGGACGATTTTGATTCTCCTGAAAAATTAGCGGAATATCTGCTAAAGATAAGCGAGGATGAAGAATTGTACAAAAGTTATTTTGAATGGAAAGGGACAGGAGAGACCACAATGGAACCCATGTCGGATTTATTTTGCAGAGTTTGTGGGATGTTGTATTATGCAGATTTTGTGCCCCTTCCTTCCTGGGATTCTCCGGATGTGACATGGAAAGATGTTAATAAATGTATTTCTGGTGATAATTGGTACACAACAATTTAAGAAGACTTTAGCTTTAGACTTTGCTTAGCTTAGCTTTTGACTTTGTATATAAGTCTAAAGAAATCCTGTAAATTATTGCTAATATGATTATCTGAAAGTATTTTGTGCCAATCAATAATTTATATCTGTGATACATTCTTTTTGACACCAGTATTATATTTCTTTAATATTGACTAATGTTGAGTGAGTTAAAATATGGGATGACTTGCAAAGGAAAATTTGGAAGACAAGTAAAATTGGGAACAAATAAAAACTAACTCATGAACGTTTGACCGATGAATTACAACTCTTGATGTTTTTGTTTCTTTGCATATTCCAGTTTTACTTTGTCAATGAGATCATTCATTTTTTTGTTCACAGGGAAAGCATCAAATGCCTTGTTTAGGAGATCCTCAGTCATTTTCTGGTCCTATGATATTAACAACAACGTCTAAATTTAATCTGATAGACGAAAGAAAATTTAAAAATGTTTACCAATGCCGCAGCCTTTTCTGCCAATTTATACATTTTTCTCCGCATTTTGTTTACAATTGGAACAAATTGCTTCAACATGGCAGCATTATCTTCCGCCAAATGTTTTATCCCGAATTCTGACATTTCCAAAAGAAATCTAGGAGACTTTTTAATTTTCTGAACGTCTTCCCAAGCTTTCCCACTCATCGCATGTTCCAACAATATCTTTCTTTGTTCTTCGTCTGATAATTCCACATGATCTTTGGGGTCATTTTTACGTTTCTCTCGCTCTGCTTTCTCTTTTGCCCATTCCTCTAACGTCTGTTTCAAAATATAAATGTGAAAGCTGACAAATCAGTTTATAAAAATTTCATCTTACCAATATCTCATACTTTTCAACTTCTTTAAATTGCTTCAGTAAATCATTTAAAACGGACATATCGAATAATGGAGCTTTGCTTGGCAATTCCATTACAGGGTCTTCTTCCCGTGGCCTCAATCCTACGCCATACAGCTCAAGGAATCCAATACTAAGTTCGAAATTAGCTTGCTTTTCATGCATTGATTTAACAATTTTAGACATTTCCTCAAAGTCATCCTTAATTTTTGGAAAGATTGAATTCTTTTCCAGCTTTTTTGGTAATTCTAAGGATTCTTGATACATTTCTTCACTTGCTTCATCAATGGAATCCATAAACTTTTTATGCTCGACCTCGCTTTTGTACTCTTTGTTTTTCATCTTTGCCAAGTAATCTTCCAATTTTGATATCACTGCTTCCATACTGCTCACATGCTGAAAAACGGATCCGTCCAAAACGCTGTATGGTTCGTAACGCATTAAAGTTTCCAACTGTGTAATCATCAATTTAATCATTTATTGATTTCCGAGCCGAGAAGGTAGCAAACCTTATGATGTTTATTGTACCTTTTCAATTACGATTTGAGTGTCGTTGTAAAAGTCAATGACAGTTTTCAAATGTTCTGAAGTTCCCGATCGAGTGTGTTTGTGTTCTCCTTTCTTGTCAGCAGTTGTTGGAATCCAGTCTGGAATTTCCAGCGTCTTTTTTTCCACCTCGTCATAATAATACCGTTTCCCATCTTCTTTGCTTTCACCATCACTTTCACTGCCCATCAAACATGCAATTTGCAAGACAAATACTATGAAAATCAGTGCTTTCGTCATTGTATTTTATATTCCTACAACCAAAGTAAGTGTCAGATGATGGAGTCTTGGAATATGACAGAAGCAACTTCATCCGAGATTTGCTTTCTTTTATATACATGCATTTATACAGTCTATGCCATATAGACAAAACAGGGATTGCTACAAAAGTGTACACGTTTGCCCCGCTTCATGTTTTCTATCAAATTTCATGTCAAATGCTTTTTCAGGGGGTGTGGTCGTCTGATGGATGTAATTTTGACATTGACTCGCCTCAACATCACCCCAAATTAGTCTCAAAATGTAAACAAAGTCGAGGCAGGTTGAGACTCAACTTGAGATGTTTGGAAAGTATCTTGCATTCTTTCGTCATACATTCAATTTCCATTTCGCTTTGAATAGGCTTTTGCAACTTTTGTTAACTTCATGTAAAAAAAATGAAATAATTTAAAAAATAAAATAAATTGAGAAAAAATATCAATTATTTTCATAAGCTAGCAATTTTCTTTCGTCTATCATCGATTTCCTCCTCTGCTCTGTTGGGTTTGACTAGATTATGCAAATTGGTAAATCATGTTCTGGAAAATAGTCTGGTTGGATTTATTATTATGTAATACATTTTTTTTTATCTATTTAGAGTTAGTTTTCTTGTAGTCTCGAACCTTTTGGACCAAACGTCATGAGCTGCACAATAAAAGTCACGAATGTTTCCCAAGCTGAACCATTTCCATTCTCGGCATTTCCGTTGAAAGATGAAGTTATTTGAGAAAGGACAACTGCTAATTTTTTGGGTCACAATTTATTTGACAAGTGCTGAAGGTATGCATTAAATTTGTGTTCTTGTTGGAATAAAATTAAAGAAAATATTAATTAAGTATCATCTTGTAGGGATAAAATGCTTTCAATGCACAACACTGCCAGGAAGCACTTTCCCAATTTCCAGTCCCAATTGTAACACGGACAATGCAACTCTGTTTAGCCAATTTCTTCAAGAATGTCCACAACCCATGTCGACCAATATTCTCGAAGGAGTAAAAATCAAAGGAGGGTCAAAAGCCGTGGAGAATTTGGAGGAAAAAAGTCCCATGATTTGCCTAAAAATAGCTGCAGAACTTAATGGGGATAAACATTATTTTAGGAGTTGTTTCAATAACTTGATCAGCGATATGAACAATTGCGAGAAAATTGACGAAAAGTTCCAAATTGTAAATGTCACTGTGAAAAAAGGAAAAATATGTTTTTGTAACAAGGAAGCTTGCAATTCTGCAAATAATTCTTATTTAGCAATTTCAGCCTTTTTTGTATTACCAATATTTGTGAAACATTTATTTTTGTAATTTACCTTATTATAATTTTAGCCTTTTCTTTTAACATATCAATAATATATACTTTAAACACGAAACAATTGAGCACGAATATTAAGAGTCATTAGCTTAAAACAATACAGAATTAAATAGATCATTCAAGTACTTTCAATGAATAATATTTGTCAAGTTCAATAATAATAATAATAATAAATATAAAAAAACAAAAAAGATAATAATAATATTAATAATAATAGGATTCTTTTAAACTAAAAATTTAAACAAAAGCAAAGTCGCTTCTGTTGATCAAAATTCTACAACAATGACTTCGTACACTATTTTTACTTCGTACACTGCACTATTTTTGACTTCGTAATTTTCTATCCTGCATGAGCCCTTTGATGAAGTAATAAGGAAGCGTCCTTAATAAATTGTTTCCCACAAACGCAACACCTATAAAATAATGATTACAGGTGTAATTATAAGGAAAGCTTAAAAATAATAATAAAAGCAGTAAAATAAATAACAACTTACTGCAAAGAAGAATTGCATTTGTGGGTCAGCATGTGCTTTTTCAAATTGGAGCTTTGAATGAAACTGCGTTGACAAACATTACAAATGTACGGCTTCTAAATAAATTAAATAATTTATCAGTGCATCACATTATCACATAAAATTATCAAATTGTTGTGTGTTTTACGCACTTCTCCAGTATGAGTCCTTTCATGTTCTGAAATAGTGATAATTTATAGTTTGAGTTGTAAAAAATAAATAAATGCAAATTATAATATATCTTTTACAAACCTTTTTTATGACTTTGCGTCTTGAAATTTTTTCCACAATACTGACAAGCTGATTGCTTTTGGCCAATATGACATCTCGCATGACGTCTTAGATCATGTTCGTTATCATAAGATTTGGAACATTCGTCACATGCATAAGGTAAGCGAGGAAGATCTTTGTCATCAATCGAATTTCTTTTCATGTGACTTTCCTCAGTTAGATCATCTTCTAATTCTTCATCATAAACTTCAAATTCGTCTTCAGGAAACTCGAAATCTCTTTCTTCTTCTTCTTCTTCGAAAGCAAGTTCAACAAAATCTAAAACAAAATAAAATTCAGTTTATATAATTTATATTTAATAATATAATGTACCTTCTTCGTAAATTTTGGGTGTGTCTTCAGGTAGTTTACAATAATTGTGAAAGTAAGCAATGTTTGATAAAATTAAGTCTTTCTTGATACTTTCTTCACACATCCAATGATCCCACAATTCCCAAGCGCCTCCCAAATAATTATTCGTAATCGTATAATGTCCATGCTTCTCTTCTTCGTGTTGTTTTAAACTTTTGAGATTTTGGAAAGAATTGCCACAAAATCCACAAACTTGCATGGCATGATAACGAGTGTAGTGATCAGTAAGCGTGTCACAGGACGAATATTTGCGACCACAAGCAAAACATTCGTATGGAAGTCGTTCCAATCTATCACAAACTTTCTTTACATGAGATTCATACCAAGGAGAAAATTTAGCTGGTCTAAAACGTTTTCTGTAGTGATATTTCATGTTTGGATTGTTCAAGTATCTGCAATAATAATATATTTTTTTAAAATAAATATTATGAATCAGCAATAATAATTGATATTTCTATTATAGAAATTCTATAAAATACTTACACTTTAGTTGGGTATTTTAAGTCGTATTTATGTAATTTTTCATGTCTTAATCTCAAAACTCTTGCTGGAAATTTTGCTTCACAAATCCTGCAGTGATGGAACTTGGCTTTTCCAACGTGTTCCTTTTTAATGTGCTCTCGCAATTCTTTGGGAGAGTAAAACCAAGTGTAACAAAACTGGCAAATATCCGTTTCTGAAATAAATGCAATTGATTACCCTCACATTTAAAAAAAAATGTCGACTTGACTTACTCATTTTGTCGACTCTATTTTTGAAGGCGATAAGAAGCTCGTCATCATCATCTACATAGCTCTGGAGCCAAGGTGGAATGTGAGGCGTTCTACCTTCCATTTTTGGAATGAAGGGCTCCAGCCTAAATTTCTTTTTTGCAGGTTTCACTCTAATTAAATTCGGAATGGGTTTATTTGGCTTGACTACTTCTTTTTCTTCTTCTTGACCTTTTTCTCTATCTACAGAAGAAGGTGGCTCGTTAGCTGTTGAGTAGCAAGAGACAATTTTTATATCAAAGTCATCTTCATCTTGGACATCTTGTTCAATGATTTCTCCTAATACTTCCACTTCTTCTGCACCATCGTCTTCTTCGTCGCCTTCAAGAGTTACAATTTCAGTCTTATTAGATGATGTTTGATGTGGAGTGGTAGTCAGACTTTTTGATTCAGATTGTATTTTTTGATGTTCTTGATAACGGTGAATTGCTGTTGCAGATTTTGGCACTTCCATTATCACTGGAACTGGTGCGGAAATTGCTTGTGTAGGTATTGAAGTAGGTCTCGACACATATGATACTTGCTGTTGCTGCTGCTGCTGGTGATAGTTTTCCGCAGGCGCTTGTATCGTCTCGTGAATTTGGACTGTTGAATAACTTTGTTGATGATTTAATTGAACTGGTGGAATCTGCTGTTGTGTCGATGTAGAAAAATTGTTATTAGTACTACTACTACTTTGTTGAGAAGGCAGAGGGACTTGAATAACTTGTCCATTAGGGTTACAAATTATCAAGTTATTATCCATTTGAAAAGCTTGGGCACCAGGAACAATTAAACCTTGTAATAGTGACATCATGGGCGCAGATAATTGCAAGTGTTCCCCACCATCCGATGTTGTTGTTGTTTGTTGCTGCTGATGCTGCTGCTGTTGAGCATAAATTTGTTCTGTACCCATAATATTATTATTACCCCCACTATGATGTTGTTGATGGTCATCTAACGTCACATAAACGTGTTGATGTTGTTGTTGCTGCTGCTGTTGTTGCTGCTGGTATTGAATTTGAGGAACCTGTTGTTGATACTGCACCGTTTGTTGAGGAACTTGTACCAAATTTTGCATAATGTGAACCCCTGAAGAAGAATCTTGCTGTTGGTGATGATGCTGTTGTTGATACATTTCCATTGTTGCAGGATCAAGATCAATTTCAGCAAATGCTTGGTCTACAATTGATCCTCCACCTCTAAGGCAAAATTCGTCATCTCTTATTTTATACACTGTTTCTTCTCCCTGATGATGATGCTGTTGTTGATGTTGACCACCGACGACCCCTGTCCCACTCATGACGAGACCCTGTACCCCTCCAATGCCACTGTCCATGGACATCATAGCAGTAGCAGCATCCATTCTACTATCTTGATAAGAACTATCCACAAGTTCAAAATTTCCTGAATTTGGATCCAGTTGAACAACATAATTTGATGAGCTCCCCCCACTCGAAGGGGGGGCTTGATTCACTTGATGATAATGGTCCATTTGATCTGAAAAAACAACACAAGCCATAAGAAAATCAGACCGACAACAAATATTTTTAGCATAAGCTTTACTTTGTTCAACAAAGCTTACTTGCTTATGTTATACCAAGTTTCTAAAAAACAATTTGGGAAAGTTTACTAATTGCTTCCTAATGCAATTCATCCCAACTCATGATGGGCATAAGTAATGCTATCACTCTATTTAACTGATCCATATCTTGTAGAAATGTCCGTTACTTAAATCTGGGCTGCTGGTGAGCAGTGAACTTTCTCCCAGCCTCTCTTTCCCTGCATATCAATGTAAACTGTTTGGAGGGGACTCAAACATTGATTTGCTAATTGTTTGCCATCAGAAAATTACACTAATCATCTCATTAATAAACATGGTGTAATTGTCTATATGCTTTTAATGGTATGGGCCAGCTGGGGCAGACTAATTCTGCCTTATACCAATCTCTTTGTTGCCTTCAAAATTTTGGTTTGGGAGTTGAAAAGGGGAGCTTTTGGGAACTTACCCCGAGGACCGAGGGGTGACGAGAAATGGGCTCCCCACACGCAGACCCTTAAGTCCCCCTAATTATCCTACTATTAATTAATTTCACAAATAAATTCTCTCCCTTTTAAAACATGTAATGCAACTTTGTTCAGCTTGGCGACAGTGGCGCCGCCGCCAAGGGCTCTGCAATGACCAAAACGTCCATAGATGGGACCAAAGCCCAGTCACGCCGTTGTGGACCTCAAACAATGTTTTCAGATTTGAGACAAGGACCCTTTTGGATAATTTGAGATTTGTTTATGATGGCTTTTGTAATCGTCACAAATGACAGTTAGTTGTCGGATGTCGGACGATGAGAACGGGTTTATGAGGGAAATATGCTTAATTTTGTGAACATGAGACGTTTTTTGGAAATTTTAAAATACTTACTTTGATAGCAATTAAAATGAGCCTTATTTTAATAGATGGCTGTTAATTTTATATAATGTTTGCAATTTGTAAGCTATTAATTTTGCTATCCTTAAACGGGGTAGCGCGAGAAGAAGTTTTAGAATCGCGAAGATGGATTTTGTTTATCATATGAAAAGTCATCATGAATTGGCGAAAGTAAATTGTTTGTCATCGTCGTCATCACTCGTCGTCAATTGCCCAAGTCACCTTGTCTTCCAACACACGACTATATAAAACCAAGTGCAACTCGTAAATTGACTGGTAGTATTTAAAACGGTGGTAAGTTCTCTTCAATTCTGAAAGATCAGTAATTTAAATTTGTGGCTACTCCATGAAAAGTTGCCAACGATTAATTTGAAGGTTTCTTATTAATTTCCAATAATTAGTTGAGTATAGCAAGCTAATTTATACAATGCTTTGTTTTGAATTTTATTTAGTTTGACCCCTGACCCTGCCGTTGTAATTTTAACCTGAATGCCGTACCTTAATTTGCATGAGTATACGTAGTTGATAACTTCGATAACTGGGATTTAAATCGCCGTCAAAGGAAAAGATTGAAGATTGTCTGGAGCCGTTTTCCTTGAGGAAATTGTCTTGCTTGTGTCGTGTGTAATTTTAAAAAACTGCACAATTACCAAGCAGTTTGGATTTCCAAATAACTGACATTAACTTTACCTCAGAAGATTTAGATAAATAATATTTGTTTGAAATGGCGTCTCCTCTCTCAGAGAAAGAAGGGACATCTTCAGGGAGCGAGATTCCAGTGATTGTACCCACTCTTCAAAACATCGCAGCCAAAACGGAGCCAGAAGAAGTTCATCTCTATGTTTATGACCTGAGTAGAGGACTTGCCAAATCGTTCTCTACTTTATTGATTGGTTAGTAATTTATAGAGTCTCGAAAAAACAAGAGTTTATTTAATGTCTCATTTTTTGGTTTTCAATTTCATAGGGCAACAACTGGAAGGGATTTGGCACACCAGTGTGGTCATCTTTCAACAAGAGATTTTTTTCGGTCGTGGTGGAATTTCAAGGTGTCCTCCGGTAAAAAAAACCATTTGTTATATATTCATTGTCTGTCAAGCTGAAGCATGTAACAATTTTATCTATATAATTTTATGATTTTGACTTTACCCAGTTCGCTGAACCAACGCGACATGACATGTATAATATAGAAACATAATCTTTAGCAAAGATAATAGAGAGAGTCGTTTAGTCTAAAAATAGCTTTACAGAACTTTAGCATTTTAAGAGTACGAGGACTGTAGAAGATCAGATATGAATAAGTATATATACAGAGTAAAAGGGCGTAAGAGCTTTCTCCTAGTTTATACATTATGAACCGCAAGCACGCGATATTTCGAACATATCCGGTTTTTTGATCTCTAGTTAGATCCAGTTGGATTATTACATTCTAAAGGTGCACTTTCACTTTCCTTCGATTCTTTGCATAACAAAGACCTCTCCAAAAAGACAATAATATTCATTCAACTTTTGGCAACTGCCAAGCAAATCGTAGTATAGTAAGCAAATTATAAGTGATCTGAATATCTGAGCTAGGTACGTCATCTCAGCTTCCGTTTGTTATTTTCCTCTCAAGAGGAGCCAAGTTCTTTCCCCTTCTTTTAATGAGCGTTCTGATCAAACGCTTGTATGATTTCATGATCAAGTTCTTTTGCTATTTTCTAATTTATCATTTGTTAAAATTCATTTTACAAGACGATCAATAAGTTCGAGTGTTCTAAAGTTTTTATTGTTGTATCAACAGTGTGGAACAGTGCTTGGAAGACCAACTCATATTCATCCTCTTGGAAAATCCGAAATTCCTCAAGACATTGTGGAAGATCATTTGAACGAGTTGGAAAATTCAGTTTTTAGGGGATCAAATTACGATTTGTTCAACAAAAATTGCAATCATTTCAGTCAGCAATTTGCAAACTTTTTATGTGGCCAAGAAATACCAGAGTATATTCTTAATTTATCAGAGACTGTTAGAGACACGTACGTGAGTAATTATTATTTCCAAATTACAAATGACATGACATCATTTTGTATTAAATAATACTTTATTTTCTTAAGGCCAATTGGACAACTAATTCAGAGATTTACAGAACAATCACTTCTTCAACCCCAAGGAGAGTACGATCATAATCCTCTCCAAGACTTTATTCGAGACGGTGTATTAGAAGCAACAGGGTTAAATAAAATAATGGGAGACTCTTCCGATGAAGGCACACCCCCTCCAAGACCCACAAAGAAGAGGGACATTGTTGCAGAAGTAGCAGCTGAAGAGAAACGAGAAACCGAAGAGAAGAAAAAGAATCGAGAACCTCCCATCGTGTTCAAGTATATTAAAACAATTTATTTTAATTAAATTGAACTCATTTGTGATATTATGATATTTTAGAGATATTTGCTCATCGATCGATGATTTGTTAGACGAATTGGAAAAATCCTTATGCAAGGTTGAACTAAATGACGAAGAAATGCGTTGTTTGAAAGAGCTAAGAGAATATGCAGTTGGCGATGAGGGATCATGGGTTTTATCCGATGACTTTCTCAGTCTTATTGGTAAGTTGCCAACTACATACAACAAGAATCAAAAATGCAGATAACGAATGTTATTTACTATATTTTTAAATCAACAGGTCGGATCCTTGTGGGAGGAGAACCAGGAATTGGAGATGACAGTAAAGTTTTCTGTTGTAAAATCTTGGCTTGGTTAGCTGTAAGTTGTTATTTTTTTTTTACATAACGTTTGCTCAATATGTAAATTCGCATTTTCTGTGATACAATAGGTGACGAAAGACGACGTGATTCTAGTCCTGCATCAAGACAGAAGAGATCACATTATAATGAGATATGCAAATAATATTGATCAAATGAGTCAACCAAATCAAGAAGCCGTGGCTCTTCTCTTGTGCAACTTGTTTGAAAATGTTTCTACCTCTGACTGGCTGCTGTAAGCTCACGCTGTCATAATACTTTTTTCGATTGATTGATGTTTTTTTTTTGTATATTAGATACATTTCTGAATGGGATAATCAAGGAAAAGGTCAAACTTCAAACATTCGTGTAACAACCAAAGTTGGTGTTCATGCCTTGCTATCGAAAGAATTTAAGGACGTGGGTTCAGCTCTGATTTACAATGTGGTGACCAAGGAGGTAAAATCAGCGGTCAGTAAACAGTTCACACTCTCTCATTCACAGCTGCCATCAACTCACGCGATAAGCCAAACAAAAAACATCAACTATTTAACACAAGGCTTCAGTAACACAAAAAATGACACAATATACAATCGCATTCTAATTAGTGTTGTGATTGTGAAACGTGAGAGAGTGAAAGTGTGATTTGACCAAGACTAACTCAGATTTATGGTGTATTAACATATATTTTTTTTGTCTTTCTCGCAAAGCGTCTTGGAGAAACATCGCTAGTGAGGTCAATATTGCCAGCCAAGTCTAAGTCTAAGGTGTGATTTTTTGATAGAGTTCATTCTTCTTGCCTAACTAGCCTTGTTTTTTTGACTAATAGGTTGAATATAAGCTTTGCTTTGCGAAAATAATCATTTAGATTAAGCTTTTATGCAATTAAAACCTTGATTTGTTAATTTCAATAATTTATATTTTTGCAGGTCTTCGATGATGTCGCTGTTGAGGTTAGTTGATTGTAATTTCTTTTAAATCTTTTTGTATGTCTGTAATTTCATAACAATTTAATTTCAGCTGGCTATGGCGTTGCTTCAATTTTTATCCGAAAAACCAGCAGAACCATTAGTCTTTCGAGGACTCAAAAGTTTACTCAGATGTTGTCAGTTGGCGAGATCAGAAGTAAGAATGACTAACTCAATTAACAAATTCTTTTATAATAACACTGCAATTTTTCTTAGGTTCCTGGGCTCGTAAAAATGGTTGGACCTCCTCCTGCAAACTTGAGAGGGACAAGCAAACGATGCGATGAACTAATTGATACAATTGAAGGTCTTTTGAAGTCGGCTCCATAGTTAAAACAATTTGTATGCATCCATTTACATAGTTTTAGAACTTTAACTCTCAGTCTCAGCAATTCTGTATATGAAAAAAAAGTTTTGTAAAACATTAACTGCTATTCACTCACTGATTCCGTAATCTTTAGAGCTAATTAAGAATTTTCTAATATTTAACAGTGCCAACAAGTCATTTTCAATTTGATATTACTAGTAGTAATTTACTACTGCTACAACTAAAAATTTACAGTACAATTACCATTGTAAATTTATGAAAACCCGGTGCGTGCGTAAATGAACAACTAACAAATTTATGCTAAAGTCGAAGCATATGCTTCCAATGCAATGCATTAAAAATCAAATGTTGAAACATGTTTAGATAGATTTAACAAGAACAAATGAGGATTTATTCAGTATCACACAATTTGTTAAAAACTATTGATA
Organism: Proisotoma minuta; assembly: GCA_034698145.1. NCBI lineage: Eukaryota > Metazoa > Arthropoda > Collembola > Entomobryomorpha > Isotomidae > Proisotoma > Proisotoma minuta. The sequence continues at coordinate 30,559 of JAQIXN010000341.1, forward strand.
AATAAACTCATAACACTCATAAGAACAATCAATGTTCTAATTGATTCAATCTGTTGAAAATTTTATTTTTATAAAGTTAACTATAATATGCCAAAAATACTAGAATTCATGCATTTGGTAATTGAAAACGCAATAGTCAACACTTTCCAAACAACCAGAAACGGTTTTTGCTATTTGTTAAATGTCTATAATTTGCTATTATGATTTCATTTTTCTACAATATGTATATGTATTTGTTAGGAAATAAATACGGAATGACATCCAAGAAATGTGACCGGACTTGATTTGACTTTTGAAATGATTTTGAAATTGAATGTATCTTAATTAGTACAGAGACGGCATTTCTGCAATCCTTTTAATTATTTCGGAATGCATAATTTCTAATTGTTTCATTACATCTTCAGCTAAATCGTCTAACGTTGTGTACCGAACTTCCTCAAAGGAAAACACAGCATTTAGGAATTCTAAAAATTTGTCCTGTAAAAAAAATAATAAGTTTAAATAATGCAATATATGGAGCTTACTTTAAAGAAGAAGCACAATTCTTGGATATCTGTTGAGGGACCTAAAAATCCCCACGCAAAAGTCGGCATGATTTGTTCGGACAATGTGTAAAAATGAGCCATGAAACCATCAGAATATCGAAGCCACTTTCTCTTTGTCTTTAAAACTGACCACACTGCAGTACCTAGCGCAGTTTCCTGTTAAAAATAATTTTTAAAATTCATTGTATAAATCCAAATGTGGAAGGCAAATTGTAACCTTAAATGAGTTGGACAACCACCGATTTTGAGTCACAGCTAAGACAGATGCTGGTGGACTTTCTAAATCTTCAAAAGCGTCCAAAAAAATGTAGTCGAGAACAATGTCGTAGAATGTCAAGGCACGAACACCTCTATCCTTTAGTTCATTTTCAATTAATCCCCAATTACCTCCTTCTTGTGACCAATTTACTAGGAAAAAGAAGGCATTGCAAATATTGCAATTACATTATCATAATTAAATTAAAATAATAATAACTTACTAATCGCTTCGTACGACTCTTCAAAATCAGTAGGATCCTACAAAAAATATTAAATTGAATTTTTAGGTATTTATTAAACATCAAAATTACCTTATCAGCTTTAAGTAAAATTTTGCTGAAAACATCTTTCCCTTTGAGAGAAATCCAGTGACGTTTGTCCACATCAGAAATTAGACGACTAAAGGCACCTCTTAGGCAATGCAATTTTGCAAGGTACTCTTGATCACCATTTTTACATCCAACCATTTCGGTTTTTAACGACCTTGTTTCAAAAATTAAGCACAAACAATATCAATCACACATATCTGTTACCCATTCTAAATAAATTAGCAAAGAATAAAAAAATACCTATAAGGTACAGCACCAGCTTCAACAAGTCTGAAAGCAGCTTCATATAAAGGGAACACACCATCTTCACAAGTTTCACCTGGAATAATCCCAGCATTTTCCAAACTGTGTCTAATTTCTTCATCATCTGACAAAAAGTCTTCGGCTGACATGAAACTTTCAACAGAAGAAACGCTTCTTAGTCGCCCTCGACCATAGGAAATTGATGCGCGTTCACTTTCAGCATACAAAACAGAGCCCTCATCCAAATACAATTCTTGAGCAATATTTTTCAAATGACATGCAGCTTTTAAAATCTCTTCTAATTGACTGATTGTTGTTCTACACTGTTCTGCATCTTCTTCATCAAGATTTGACTCAAGTTCTTGTCGCAAAAGGTAAAGAGACTCGTCCCAAAATGAAATTGATTTTTCAAGCTTTTCCATTCCTATTTTAAATAAATTATAATAATAATTATTATTTGTAAAGTATTTCATATCGAATCATACCCAAAATCCCTAGTTGTGTTGCAGTAAGAGGTGTCCCAGGTTCAATGTACGAATTTGAAACTAATGTGCTCTGAGTGTGAATCGAGGACACTGACGAACGTCCTCCTGTCCGATCGAGACTTTGTCCAGGACGAGGGCTGAAATTTGGTACAATAGTAGATGTATTTGATGTATTTCGACTACTGTCGCCTGTAAATGGAAAACAAATTTTAGATTTGAATAGACTTTGAATTAGCCTTGTACCTCGAAAAGGTCGTACGTAGCCGTCTACAGCGTCTTCTCTTTTGATATTATTTAACTGCTTGCTATTGCGTTTTCTTGTAGGGCGACGGAAAAAGGTGGAAAAAACTCCAACGGCTGTTAACCCCACTGCTGTCGTTATCAAGACGATCTAATAAAGACAGACAGCTATTAATAACAAGAGAGCTAGATAGATAAAGATAAGGAGCATACCTTCCAATTTCTTGAGAGTCCCCCTCCCCCAGGGGATGTGGGTGGGGCTGACAGCGGGGTCAAAAGGACGGCGGCAGTGCTTTTCCCCTCCATCCTCACCGTCTGTAGAACTACGGATGAAATCTTATCCGCCAGACTGCAGCTTATCTATCTAAAATAAGGAAGGGGCATTTAAATCTGATTACAATGCTAACGCTTCAGTTTTCTTACCCATGCTTCGTCTTTTTATTACGCTGACCGTGTCCACGTGTCGAAAATACTTGGACTATGTACTTACTATGTTAGAAAAATGTTGCAATAACTTTTTCTTTGATTTGTTCCCGCATCATGCAAAAATTATTTCTCGCGTTTCTCAGATTAAAATTCTCAATTATTTTATTTCATGTATTTTTGCCTAAAATTGTCTAATTTCTAGTTAAGCACGGATTCAGTATAAGTAGATAGTTTGGGATAAAGATAAATTAAATTTTATAAAATTACAAAAGCCGAAGCGAAAATAGAATTTCTAGTTGATGTTACATTTTGCATTATAATCTTTTCTATAATAATAATATTATTATTATTAAAGTTACATAATTACTTGGATTTTTTGCTAAAAATATTTCCTGTTTATTATTGTATAGCTGTGATTTTCTAATTTTTCGTTTCGTCAGTTAATTCATATTCATGTTTAAAAATTATATATAATGCAAAAAGGATAAATTGTCGTGTTATTGTACTATTTTATAAAATTTCGTCACTTTAGTAGACATTTAATTAAAGCATGAGGCCTGAAGAAATTTAGTTCCGTCGATAGTTAGACAGGTTAGACTTGAAGGGGGTGAACTAAGTGATGATTTCGACTTGATTCAACTTCGAGTCTGACATCTCCTAACTTTCTTTCTAGCTGAGATTTGAAAGATTGTAATTTCTGGTAAACTGTCCATTCTGGTTCCTGCAAAAATTATTACCAAACATTAATATAAATTATTTGTTTAAATTATATAATAATGTGCATTAACCTGCGATCTCATTCTTGGATTCCATCTACAATAATATCCTGTCCAAGGTTTCATATGTCGAATAGCAGGATTTGGTAGCAGCACACGCTTTGTTCCAGCTTCTTCACAGTAGAAGGGGTTCAAAAACATGTCCTTTCTAGAGTTGATGTATGACCAGAGTGACACTGTTTTCTTTTTCACTTCATTAGCCACTCGTTCCCTTTCCGTGTTGAAAAGAAAGGTACCGAAACGACAAGAGTAAAGATGATCTAGGATTGCCACCAGGAAATATTCGTTGAATTCGAAAGCATAAGGGAATTGAAGGGTCACTTGGTAAACTGCATCAACCCATTGAAGGAAAACAGGAGAACGATCTGCATCTGAGTGACGATCATCTCCATGTCCGACACGCTATAATTAATTGCCCAAGCAGTATAAAATTATGTTTTATATGCAATATAATTTCATTCATTTCAATAACTAATTTTATCTTACGTGTTGGAATTTGTGTCCAAAACTGACCCATTCCTTTTCAATTAAAACCTCAAATCCCCTCAACGTTCTATAATACGGATCCAGCAAAAGCATGGACAATGCGGTTAACTGCGATGTTCTATCCCATCCATCCGAACAATGTACCAAAACGGATGTCTTGTTATTTTCTATCTTGTCAACTATTCGGACAGCCCCAGATATTATGCATTTGATATGCTCCAACCATCTCGTGTCTTCCACATTTGATAACCATTTACTGTCGTCGATTGTAGGGTAGCAGATATCTATCAGATAAAACAACAAATATCTTAGCTTAGCCTAACTAAAAATAATTAGATTAATACCTTTCAATTTCCCCAAGGAACTTCGCATAACATGAATGTTATGAATATCTAGAAATACAAGTTCGATATTTGAATACACATCTTCTGATTCGTATCCACCTCCTTTAGCTTTATTGGCCAAGGCATTAGCACTGCAAAAAGCAAAACAAATTAAATATCATTTGGCAAAAGAAATTATTGTAATTTTACTTTGGTCTAGCATCCATAACATAAAGTTTATGTGCTTGAGCATTTGCATCAAATATCATTTGAAGGTATTTTTCATCATCCTTGTTTCTTTTTGAAGCTACACCCACCATGGGTTGGGAACATCTTGTGATACTTGCTTGACTTAAGGGATGAAGCCAAGATATCACTGGTATTCTGCCCCTTGATCTAAAGGTGGCAACAGAACGAATGAGATCTTCTTCCGCTCCTGCAGGAATTCCCCAAACGGCTGGATAACTGTCGCATAAATCGAATTTTTCATTGATTCTGGTAATTTTCCACGATTCATTAGGAATTCCTAGACGTTTTAATTCCAGGATTGGTTCATAAACAGTCCATCCATTATCCAGAAAAGACTCATTGTAATAGAATGCGAATGGTAATGCTTTCCTCGACATTGGAAATGCTAACTGCTGCAAATCTTCAAAAAACTCTCTTCTTGAGTGATTTTCAGGATTATGTGCAAACTTTAAGCTTCGAACATCTTTACAAAAGATTTCGATTCCATAAGAGTTTTCCCCACGACTTGAAACCCCTCCAACTTTCTCCACTCTATTTACCTGAAAAAATAAACCATTAAAAAATAGTCAACACCCAAATAACAAATCCAAACTTACAACTCCTAAAGGCACTTCAAAAATATTCTGTCTATCTTTACTGGTAAAATATAATTTGTAATTGGTCAAATACAAGTTCCCCTTAATAGGACCAGTGAAGGGACAAAGATACGTCACATCACGACTCATTCGTTGCAATTTCTCTCCTGAAATCACTGGAACTTCTTCGCCCTTTAAACAAGAAACATATCCAAATCATATTATTCTTTGTGGTTGCAACAATTAAGTTTCTAAACAATGGTTCTTACATTTCCAGGCCGTTCGCCTGTATATCCCAATCCGTGTGAGGAGGATGTTTGATATCTTGTGATATGTGGCTCATTTGATGTAGAACTTGTGGAACTTTGTCCCTGAGAGTCCTGCAATTAGTTTCAATTTAACTTTCACCTTCATCAACAATTTAAACTAATGCCTTACCTTAGAAAAAGAGGATTTCGAATCGGATGAAAGGGATTCACTTGAGCCCCCTGGAGCCACACCCCCTCCATGTTTATGCATACCTAACGAATGTCTTGAAAGTGAAGGTTAATTAAGGTTTTAAGAGAGAAAGGGAGTGTTTTATGACATTTTTTATGGAGCCATCAATCAACGCGCCTCCGACAGACTTCAGCAGTCGTGCCCCATGAAACTATACAAAGCTTCATGCAAATTAAAATCAATTTTCATGTTAACCTGCAATTATCTTTTATTTAAATTCTCTGAATAAACTAATCTACATAACATATTTAGGTCTTTGAGTCAAAGACTTTGACTCCGTCAGTCTTTTACATTTAACAATGAAATCATTATAAATCAGGACAAAATACCCTAAAATCGTTGGCATCTCAGTTTCGCTTTGGTAAAAAAAATGAACACATTAAAGATATAATTATTAATTGGGAAAAATATTAGAAACGATTTGCTGCGCGATTGTAGGGTATAGTCATATCACATGCTAGCTATAATAGCCTAAAAAGTAAATTTACATAACAGTGATGAAAACAATTCAAACAGGAAGAACTCTATCAGCTAAATACAAAGGTTTGAGATTATGCCATTGTTTAAAAGAATTCCAAGTCTAACTTAATCTTTAACTTAATCTTTAAACAGTGCTTCGTTAATGACAGAGCTGGCATGAAGAAATTCCGCTTCCGCTGCTTCATCTTCTGGTAAGATGTAGCTCAAAATATTATTTAGCCCATTTTCAAAGTGAGCAAGCAAAGGATAAACGTAATCACTAAACACATTAGAATATAAATCGGTAGCTTTCGCGATTACATTTTCCACTGGTTTTGGCCATTGTCCAGCAAATAAAATGCAAAATAGTAGCAACACGTGGACAAATAAAATTAGCCGGACGAGCACGCTGAAAAATGGACGAAATGAAAAGTTGTAATTTAGAAACCTTTCATGAAGTTTCTTCTTTGTTTGATTCAATCTTGACTTTTTATCTTGTTGATTGTTTTGATTTTTGCTGCTGGCAACTGTTTGGGCATTCTTTCGTTGATTATGCAATGTCGTCTTGCTTTTAGTTGTTGAAGAATTTGATATCAAATCATCCTCACTATCATCAGAATAGACTTCTTTGTCCCAGTTTCTTTCTTCTTCTATGGGATTTACTTTTTTGGAGCTTACTCTACTAGCTCTTGATTGCGATGTATGTGACCTTGCCTGTGCTCTGGCACTGAAAGATGACGATTGTTGAAAAATGCCAAATCCTTTATCTTCAGGGTAAATTGAAGATTGTGGTGAAAATGTGGATCGAAGATTTGCATTAGGTGAAGTGCAATAATTATTATTGGATAATCCAGGAGGTGTTGGTGTATTACTGCAACTCTGGTCTCTAGACAGAGAAGCAAATCCAGAGCTTTGACTTGAAGAAGAAGAGAATGGACGATTGATGTAGTCAAAATTGTTAAATTGTGAATATGGACTGCCATATACTATGCCAAATTGGTGGTAAGCTAAATTGGACATTTGACATTGGCATATTATTCCGCGTCTTGATTGAGAATTGATTGTGGCTGAAAGTCTTGAAGGTGAAAGAAGTGGTTTCTGGCCACCAAAAACTGATCCAACGGGTGAACTACGATAATTATACGACGAAGAAGCGTGGAGATTTCCGCAAGATCCAACAGGATTAAACATAAAATTGGAGTATGGAGGATTATTATAAATATAATCGTTGTTTGCCCAATTTGGTTTTTCATTTATAAATCCATTAATTGATGATGCTGATGTTGGCGAAGGAGAGGAGTGAGCAGAATTGAATGATCCATTTTGATAAAAACTTCCATCTCTTGATAAAGGTCGTGATTTTTGATTTGGTGATCCAATATGAAGTTCGGTAAGTTTTGAATCGAAAATATGCGTATAATCTATGACCTTCGATGTTGCTCCTGTTTCTTGTTTCTTTTTTGCATTTATAGAGTTCCAGTTGCACTTGTCTTCGTCGGCTACATTATTTCTTGGGGTTTCTGATTTAACTGGAATTGGAAGAGGTGTCCTTGGCCGCAATGGACGACGGACATTGTTAGTTTGAAGCAAAGTTGACTTTGGCTGTGGCTTAATTTGAGGGCAAGATTGTTTTCTACTCAACGCTTGTTTCACCACATTTTTGCATCCTTTGCATATGTCATAGATTTGTTCCAATCTTCGCCTAAAACAAAATTATTATGTAGTTAAAATCGTTTACTATCTAAATCTAAATAAAATATAAGATTTTTTTTTACTGTTCAGCTTCAATCTCCTCATCAAAACGATCTTCATTTAAAGGAACAAATTGTGCCAACTGAAAATACTTTAGTTCTTGATTGGCGTTACATTGGTCACATAGTTGATAGGTGGACACTGGGTAATTTTCAGCAGGGGCTGGAAAAATTGGTCTATTTAGCGATTCAATATATTGGGCTGGAATTCTTTTGTTGTAATCTCCATCCTGTGGAAAAATCAAATTACGACATTAATTACTAATATTACCAAACAATTAACTGTTAACTGACCTCGTTAAATCCATTATACTGTTGACAACTTGGGCAGTTCCATCCATCTTTTGATAAGTAATGAACGTTTGTGTCAGAGTTACAAAACCAACAGTTTACGTTGACAGGAATCGAATGCCTATTAATATTAATAATTATAATATTTTTTTAAACAACTCAATTAAATTAGAAAAAGCTAAATCATTTACCTTATCTTTCTATAAAATTTCAGCACAGATAAGCAAAGACAAAATGCAAGGGATATTCCAACAATTCCAAATGCAGTTATTTCAGGCCAAGAATAATCCTTAAAGTCCAAGTTTTGAAAGAATTCCATGACCCTGTAGCCCCTGTGACCTTGTATCCTAAAGACCCCACCCACTCGTCCCCCTTCCAATTGCTATTTTAATTAAAATTCTAAAGATAAAGATGAACCAAGAAGATTGGAGATTGGAGGAAGAGTGATTAGTGAAGAGGGAAGGAACGTGTGCCAATGATCACTTTGCTTTGCTTGCCGGTGGGGCAAACTGACACCCCAAAACGATAGATCTATGCATAGATGCTATCGTTAGTTTGCAAATTTCATGATATGGATAAAACGGATTCGTAATTTCCGTATTACGGAACCAATTTTCCCCATTTTGAAGTAGAATTTTATTATGATTGGTAAACACTAGATTAGAGCATGCTTTCATCAGATTCTCATCAAAACATCTGAAATCATAAACCTTTCAAATCATAAACATAAAAGAATATTTCAACTCTTTGAGAGATTCGACTTGATGTTGTCGAAAAAAAAATGAGAAATTGTCTTCAGGACAACGTCATGGTAATCTTCCGGTCGCAGGAATATTCTTCCGTTTTTTTAGCAGCTCGATCTTGTTTATGCAAACTTTCTCCAGAGAATAAATGCCGTCATATTCTTTCTTTTGCTAAAACCGAATTAACTTTTTAAAACCCGTTTGAAATGGATGGTAGTCCAGGATCAATGTCTGCCTACACGAGGGCAGAACGCAACATGTTCAAAGGGACAAAGGACGGACCTGGTCCTGCAGATTATGATGTAAAGGTCGCTTCCATACTCCTAAAATCAGGTAGAAATCGACCACCTTCCAAATTGTCATGCACCATTCTTTATTTTTGAATTAGAAACGATTCCCCCATTCGATACGACTTCCGTTCGCAAGCCCGTGGTCATCAGTGATGGACCTGGGCCTATTTACTATCCAATAAAGAAAGATCTTCGTCAACATGTAATATTTAGCATTTTGGAATGATGTTTAATGTTTTACATTTAACTTTCTCGCAGGGATCTCCATTGTTTCGTTGGGGCGAAAGGTATCGAGAGAAAGTGGATTTGTCTTGTGGGGACAACACTGAACCACCACCCCGACTTCCTGACGGTTGGGCGAAAAAGACGCAAGATATCTTGTTAATGAAAACTAAAAGGGTATATATAAACCCATTAGATTAGAAAATATTATTGTATATAAGGTAAACGCATACATTTTTGTAGCCTCGAGTATCATTTGAAAAGTTTGTCTCAACCTGTATTCCTACGATTTATCATCCCCTGGACATCCGATGTTTTGTCAGAGGGATTGACGGACGCGTATACCCTTGGAGGATGAGTCGGAACAAAAGTCCTGGACCAGCAAACTACAATACTTACAAAGTATATACAAGCAGATCAAAAACGACTCCACAAGTGAACTTTGCATCAATGTCTCAACGGAAATCAATATTCGCCCCAAAGCCTGGAGCTGGTCCTGCTGATTACGTAATCCGGAAACAATCCAAAATTACTGGGGGAGCATTCTTAGGAAAAAGCTACATTGACTCAAAATCCAGTGCTGCAAGACTCTTTGATCGAATTGAGCGACAAATTAAAAGAGACAACTTTGGAGGTCCAGCTACGTTAAATATTCCAAGTAATTTTGACCAATGCAGTCCAAAAGCTGTTCTTGCTCCATTCAAATCCAAGACTAAAAGGGAATTCATCAAACCAAACGGGAATCCTGGACCTGGAGCATATGCTATCAAAAAGACGAAGGAATTTGAACGACAACAAAAAATAAAACTTGGACTAATCAAACGCCCTAAGGATAAAAAGCCCTTTGATTGCACTGGGGAGCGATTTATCAATTCAGAGCTAATTGAAATCAGAGGACGACCTTCTCCAAGCACTTACAACATTCCAAGTTTCACGGACAAGTTAAAGCTTGCTTTGAAACGTTACCAACCAGCGTTGCGTAATCCAAAACTTGGTTTCCTTTCTTCCGCTGAAGCTCGGCCCCCTCCAAAAACAAAGGGGGATATAAACATAGCCTCGCAACTCTCTTGTCACTGCCTTTGTGATAAACCAAGGCAGTGGAGGAACTTGAGACCCCGACCTGGGGTCACGTATCGATTTAATGGACCACCTCCAAAGTTTCCTGTTCGTAATAATTTTATTATACAGTTTTGTTCTGAATCGACCATAAAGTAGTAACCATTAATTCTTGAAGGATTCGCCCGGACCAATTTACGACACAGCTCCCGCATGTGCTGCAATAAAAGCAAAGAAATCGTGGCTAGATCCCAGAAACTTTACACAGACTGCTTTTCTCAATTCAGGCTGCAATATTTCCAGACAATCGTTTCTCAATGTGGACAAGGACATTCCAGGTCCAGCCAACTATTTCGCTAAGCTGCCTTTGTACGAGAGATATCGAGGTCGACCTTCTTCTCTTGGACCTCGATTTTTAGAAGCCAAAGCAGAGGGACCTGGACCAACTCATAAACTTCATGAAAAATGTGACAGCGCCATGTGGCGAGCTTCGCATCTCGGAACGCACAACAGTTATTTGAAACATGTTGGGATTTTGTTCCCTTGGGCTGGAGGATTTAGAAAGAAGAATTTGACGGCTGCTGGAGATGCCGCTTGGCATATTGTCCGTGAGGACGAGTACAAAGGTCGACTTTGTACCGACAGTTTAGACACTATTACTAATAAAGAAGATGTGAATAATGGAAAGGGCGATTTTAAACTTCCACAACCAAAAAGAAGTCGCAGTGCTCCTCCCCCTTGTACGGAGAAAGCTGACGACAGGTGAAGAGTCATAAATAAGGCTAATTAACTTTTTGTCTTGATCTGTATATTGTAATAATATAATCATATAGTAAATGTCATGAAACCAGAATGTTTATATCAGAAATGTTTATTCCTTCATGAATTGAAAGTTTACATATTTGCAAATGGAAGCCAAAAACAAGGCGAGTCCAAACTGCAAAGATTGCAAAATTTATCAAGTCAGTAAGTTAAAGAAAGTGGGTATAAAAATTAAAAGACTTTCACCATTTTCTTGTCCTTTCCCTTGTAATAGTCGCCCAACGCGGCCCAACTGGAAATGGAAAGTTTGGCCAACAGAATCCACCAAAAAATCTTGATAAACATTTTTATATTATTATTTCGTTGACTTTTTTTTAGCGTGAACCTTTAAAACTTTTCTTGTATTTAATAATACCTCTGCAATCTGCCACTTCCAAGTTTCTACAATGGTATTCAACTGATTTTCCGGACCTCTGTTCATATTTCGAAAGCGGTCAATAATTTCCCTGACGGTCCTTATAACCCAAGTGTTAAATTCCGTCAATGCTGCAAGATACAAACAGTAGCCAATTTGCAAGAAGGGGATGCGTTCTTTTGGAAGATACTTCCTTATGGGATCATCTTCGGGATAACTAAAATCAAAGGTCCCGTAGACAATCATGTAACCTGTAATCATAGTCCACGCACGTTTTAACATTTTGACATAAATGTAATAAATTCAAATCTTTTTGCAATCAAGTATTCATTCATTTCCTTCTTCACTTTGGATGTAACGAAAGTTAGCGACCACGGACAATAAAGTTGGCAGACTAGCAGCCAAGGGTGTAAAGTTAGCGACCCGTAAAGTTGGCAGACTAGCGACCTAGCGACCCGTAAAGTTAGCAGACTAGCGACCAGTAAAGTTAGCGGACCAGCAGCCACAGCAACCAAAATGCTCGTAAATTTATAATACCATACCAAATGCAATTAATTACTCAAAAATGTTCAGAAATGCCATAAAATACTATGCATTGCATTAATCATCAAAAATGCATAGAATGCAAAAATTCAAAGAAAGTTCCATTCAGGTTTGTTGCTTGACAAAATAATTATAATAAAGCGTTGTAAACGTTGGTACTAGCTCGCCATAAAAGCAAAAGGGACCACTATTCTGTATTTATTTACAAAACTAATCATTGTCAATATCACAAATTATACATAACGTTTTCCTAAAACATTGTAGCATCTTTTGACTACAGATTCCCAAATATAGCCATCCAACATTTTCCCAATGTTTAGGAAGCACAACTTGACACAGTCTGCTTCAAATGAACGCTCTTCATTCGTTCCGCACAAGACTTCCACCAATTTGACTTTCAGAAGCTGGCCAATTGTTTTTGCCCGTTCTGGAACTTTTGCTCCAAAAATTCAACTAGCGTCAATGCTGTCCTTCACCAACATTTTCCATTTCTGGGCCTCTTTCCAAACTTTGTTTGCCCAGCAATGTCCTGGCGCATTTTTGCGGATTCCCAAATCGTTCCCAATAAAGAAGACAACGGGCTTCTCTGATGCCAAGACAAGTTGCCGAATCTTGCGAGCAGCGTGGGATGGAGTGGCTGCAAAATGTTTAGGAACGTTTTTCTTCCCATGTTTTCGTGATTCAGATAAATGGGAGAAAATTACAAACCGTTTGAAGAATATTGCTGCTGGTGTTAAAAAGCTTTCTTCTAAAACGTCCATGGTTTCTTCCAAGTGTTCGGCCATCTCTAAAAACTTTCTCCTACTTTCCACTTCTTCCGAAAACGAATGTCCATGGTCTATTTCGAGTGATTGGGCCACCTAATGACAAATTAATTAATTTAATAAGTTTAGCGTAAATTTATTGATACAATATTATCTCACCTTGTAATACTTGAGTTTATCCATTGGATTTATCCCCATCAAACGACTATTTCTGCGTGGTTGTTTCATTTTTCGGAAGATTGAAGTTAAGAAGATAAATTGCGAAAATTTTGGAATAATGTGGCTTGTTTGTTGACAATAAAAATGTCGTCATGTCGCCACATCATTACATATTATCCAGTACTAATTCCAGGACACAGACGTTCTCTCACTATTTGGTCAGATCGATGTGAAAATATTAAATAATAGCTATCCGATGCTCTGCTATTTTAAATTTCTCATTCAACGAGGGTATTTTACATCAGCTAACCAAAAATTCATGTACAGAGGTCACTCTTTCATGCCAATAGATCGCCTTTTTGCAATGATTGAGAAGAAAAAGTTTGTGGTATACAATATCTAAATAATTTTACTTAATTGAAATAATTAATAATTGTAAAATAATTAAAATTATCATTAATTTAATTTTTAATAATTTTGGTCAATTTCAAATTAATAAATAAAACGTTGTAAACGTTGGAAATAGCTCGCCATTTTAGCGGAGATGCTAAGCTTTAAACGCGTAATTTAAATTTAACTTAACAAACTTAACTTTCTTGACCTTACTTTAATTACATCGCTATAACTTAAGACTCCAAAAAATTAAT
>JAQIXN010000342.1:0-43910 GCA_034698145.1 Proisotoma minuta
TAAGTTAAATTACGCGTTTAAAGCTTAGCATCTCCGTTGAAATGGCGAGCTATTTCCAACGTTTACAACGTTTTATTATAATTCCACTCTAGAGGTTTATTTACTTTTGGAAACAACACTTTCCCCTTTACCTGGTTTATTTAGTTAGTCTACGCCGTTTGGTGTTTGTGTTATGAAGCGTTTTATGTGCCAAATCCCATCTCATAATTTCCTCCTCGTTGTCATTCCGATTTACTTTCAGTTTACAAAACAAGTAAAGCTCATTTTATATGAGCTCTTTACTTCACCTTGTCAGGGACTATTAACCTCCGACTATTTTATTTACCTGGCTGGATTTTCATTGTTTCTTGATTTCAGGGAAAGTAAAGCTCAAATTCAAAGTGTTCTGCCTCAAAAAGAACAAGAATCTAAAATTGAATCCAGAGAAAAAAAGGCTCCAATTTCTTCCCCAGAGCCAAAAAGATCAAGTTTTAAGGGCAAAACAAAGCCGGGAGCAGAAGGGAATAAAAAGGTTCACATAAAATTGGATTATGATGACTCTGAGTCCGAATCATTTTCGGAAAGGGAGAAGAAGAACTCCAAGAAAGGAGAGAGCAACAAAGCGTTTGATCATCGAGATCCCAAAAGCAGCAGCGTCCCAACTCAAAAGGAGCTGGATGATGAATTTGCTGATTTCTTTGATTGAAGATTTTGTAACTTGTTTTTGTTATGATTGCGTTTGTAGGGTTTTTGTTACCTTTGAAATAAAGAGAAAGAACTAAATATTAAATTACAAAAACTCGTGGATGATTTGATTTATTTTAAGAGTTCTATTTTTGTTAGAAATTCTGAAAAGAGCTCGAAGCAACGCAATTACTTTGCAATCATTGGAAAAGGATGGTTTATGTAAAACTAAATAAATTATTATAACTATGATGAAGCATATCAATTTCTTTTGTTATTCACGTTTCCCAATTTACATAATGCCCACTCGTTCATTACGTATTAACATTTGGAAGTGTGGGCATGATAATTTAGTTTATCGATTTTATAAAGTTTTAATGAGATCTTTGGTAGCTAGAAAAGCTCTTTGGATATTATTATTTGATATGTCAAAGGTTAAGAACGAGAAATTCATGATTGATTGTATTATTTTTGCACGAGGTCAAATCCAATTCAATAAAATGAATTCTACGACAAAAGCCAAACAACATTTCTTATTTTCTTCGACTCAATAAAAAATTTATAGGGTTTTTTACTAATTTGAGTTTTCAGTGGAAAATAAATATTTGAGGAAAAGAACGGAAAATTGAAAGGGCATTCCAGAATAATATATATGTAAGTATATTTGTATGCTTTTGCTCTGCCTTTGCAGACGAATTTTCTGGAAATAATATGGCAAAAGAATGCTAATTGAGCCTACTACTATAAAATCATACAAAAACATAATTAATCCGAGTCCCAATTAATTGCATGTATCTGAAAAAAGAATCTCTTGGGAGAAAGAGAAGCCAATGAAAGGAATTTAATGAATCCTTGTTTTTGATGCTTTCTCCCGTGTTTTGTGCATTTCGGTGGGTCTCGGGAAAGCGACGCAAGGCAAGAGAAAAGTGGATTATTTGACTAAGTGCATGTTTTCATTTCATGCGGATTCGTGCCATACTTTTCCCACAACCTCTTCACCTAACTACACCACTTGTAAATAGTTAACAAGTCATTTATATCAATAGGTTAGTTAGTGACTTTGTTCAAAATCCCCCAGAGGAAACCTCTGGCCCCCATTCCTTGGAAACTTTGAGAAAGTGATCCTAGATGGAAAATTAATACAAGTGTCTTGACTTTCCCAATCAACTTCCAGACCAATCGATAGTTTGGACCACTGCAATCGTATGCAATATTATTGAAAAAGAACGTGAAAGTGTTTCACTTTGTGCTTCCAAAACACAGAAGAAAAAGTTACGCAACAATTCGTGGCCTTGGCATTGTATGGGACCCATATCATGAGTTACAACACGAATAAATCTATTTCCGACATCAGTTATCATAATTCCGCAGTGCAGACGAGCGGAAACCCTGCGGCCACAGGGGAGACAGATGTGGACGAAGTGGACACTCCTCGAATGACGCTGCCACTCAGGAATAATGAAGGTAGACAGATTTTCATACAATATGCATATTTACAAGTACCTGATTGTTGCTTCGGATCCATATAAAACTCGGTACATACAAAATTAAGATGAATGGGAATGTCGTCAGCCTTGTTTTTGGCAACCCGGTGGGTTTTAATTTAATTTAAGTAACCTAAAAATGTCCAAATTAACATGAATGCACAACTGCTGCACTTTATGAAAATGCGTCATTTAAAATTGGGTTAATTCTTTACGATTTTTTTGGAGCATTGTTTTCACAAAAAAAGTGATTGAGTCATGATTTTTTGTGAAGAGGCAAATATTTTCCTGTTCCTTGATAAACAAATTATATTTGATATGGTCACGGTATAAAACATTTATCCCCTCCAGAAACACGAATATGACAAACCATAAAACGAAATGTTTGTTCTGCATCTGCTACCTAAAACATACATTAAACTAAAGTTTATATTAGCTATCATGTATCAACCTCATGTCATGTAAAATGAAGACTTCCTCTGCTTTATTAACGTGAATGAAATAGCGAGTTGTTGTTGGTTGTGGTTTGTTTGGCTTGTTAGTCAGAAACGGTTAAACTTTAATTCTGTCTGCAATTGATAAAACTCTGGGTTAAATTAAGTTAATTATTCCGGCTCTTTTTCCATCCGGATAAATAATTTCCGAAAAATTTCAAGTGCATTCCAAATTCCAATTGACGTGATTGTGTGAAATTATTCCACAAGTAGCACAAACACTTAAAAATTGAGCTGATAAATCATTCCATTTGAGTACTTTTGACTAAAGAGTTTTGACAATACAATAGACTTCAGTTATTGTTCCATTTTTATGCTCAGATATTTTTACTCTTTGACTCGAGTGCATTCACTAAAGTCTCCAGCAAAAGAGTTTCGCAATTTGTCCCAAAAAACGTTTCGTGCAGATAAATACCTGTATAAAGAATTGACAGTTGCAAAGAAGTTGCTTTGATAAAATTGTGAAAGAAAGAGGAAAGCACGCAAGAAATTGCAGCAATTGGCAAAAATAATGCCGTACCAAACTAAGAATAGCCAAGGTGAGCAGAGCCAGGGTCAAGGTCAAGAGGCCTCTCATCCGGTCAACATAAATGGACGAAATAGGCTAACTGCTGATAGTAACGGTCATGGTTTGTCGTCTTCCTCATTTTCTGCGGATTTGGAAGAACGTCTTATGAAAGGTAATGGAATGCGTTAAAATAATATAATAAATTAAAATAAAGTTTCCGTAACTTGCTAAACTAATCATGAAATTGGAATGAACTTGAAAGGAATGTGGATTGTTGGCAAAGGTAAAGTTTGCAAAAACTTTTTGAGGCTAGGTCGCGTCATCAGACAAGACTACCTATTATCCAACGTCCAAGCTCATTGAACTTTAAAGTTGTCTCAAATTCCAGTCCAATTTCTTTGCTAGAATAAACTTTACAAATTATATAGAACTAATGTAATGAAATGTAACGAAATGTCTGTGGAGGATTTGGAATCAGATTTCAATCAATAAGAAATAAGACGCACAACTGTTTCTTTTCCATACAAATAGATTATATAAAGACCTGTCAATCTATCGCCGTACTCTTTAGCTTTCTTCCTCCAAAGTGACAGGAATTTCGTGTTAATTGTTTAGGCTATCTAAAATGTGTATTCGTATAACAAAGAAGGTTTTTAAAAATCGAAATCTGCAGATGTACATATGAAAAAAATATAGACGTCCTATAATTTTTAAGCCAACTTTTAGCGACACAGAAAGACAAGAAAGTCCAAAAATAGATTAATGGCTACATTCTGTAGCTTTCCATGAGATTCATACTCTTGCATTAGTTCTCCTATCCAATTTATACATATTTCATTTGCATGCCCAAACCATGCAAAAGGGGAGCATTTATTATTCAAAACTTCTATTGGCAAGCTAAACTAACTAACCTAGCATATCTACTATACTTATGGTTATCATCACTTTGAAATTATAGAGAACAGCCGAGAAAACTGTAGCCAAATGTTACCCAAGCCTTTCTTTTGCCTTATACAACATCAACCAGTTCGAAATTGAATTTTGGTAGTCACAGTCGATCTTTGTTTGCAACGCTTCAATTTCCTTTGTTTGTTGGTGGTATTATATTGACAAAACTTTCTCCCACATTGAAAAAGAGAAAGCATTGTGAATTTGGTTGGTTGGTGATCACACTGTGTTTGATTAGTTTGAGGAATATTGTGCATTGGGGTGAAAGTTTTGTGATTGTGAGTTATGGCATTCAGAGGCTATCGATCTCGACTGGACAAAACAGAGTCCGAGTCCTTCGACAGCAGTGAGGATGGGGATCCCACCCCTTTGGTCGTCATTTCCAAGGCTAAACGAGATGGTCAGTGTACATAATACCTATATGATTCTGCTTTATCCATTGTATTCCGAAACTAATTAGTTGGCTCTTACATAAAGTTGACAGACGAGAGAGTTTTTGTGAGGGATTGCTGTAATTATCCTTTTCATTTCGCCCATATATTTGTGCAGAGTGCCTGAGGTTAATATATTTTGTCATTCGATGCTTTCCTCTCGACTCTTTAATTTACATGCATATATACAATACAATTACATTATATGTTATGTTTTATGATTGTTATTCTCGAAATTAATTCAATTCCTAAAAACTTTTTTGGTAGCATCTAGAACCTTTATTATAACCTTCTGTATGCAGAAAAGAAGGAAGGAAAGTTGAGAAGGGTTTTCAATATTTATAATGATGGAAACTAACCAAATTGTCTAGGTAAGGAATTGCAAGGCTTCTTCGTAATTGATTTCGACCCATATCATATCAAATTATGTTATTGTATCCGATCTAATAGCAATTATTAGGTTAATGGATTGCTCTCCTATATAAAGTTCCGCTTTCTCATAATTTCCCATCAGTTCTCTTTTGACATTCTTCTCGGTAAAATTTACCTTTTTCTCTAATATTCATAAAAATGGAAACTTATGGGGAATAGTTTAGTAGTGAGACGTCGTTCAAGTAAGTTTCTGGATATTCTCCAATAATTTTGTTTGTTCTGCTATCGCCGATGCAAATATTTGCTCTCTTAAATTAATCTCTTCCTCTCTCTGTTTTGTACAAAGACAAATAATAACAATATTATTATATTGGAATTGAAACTTATTAAATTTAATCCTAGAGCAAAGACAGATGCAAACAGTTGAAACACACCCTAAATTTAATTTCGTTCTTAAATTATTTGACCTGAACCCATTTTGAGAGCGGCTTATCTTGGCCAACACCTTTTCCCTTTATCTTGTTTTGAACTTTGAGACTAATGAGACAAACAAGTTGTCAAAAAAAACAATGCGTGGAGCCAGAAACAGACAACGCAACGTACATAAGTATATGAAAATCACAAAACGTTTTGGGAAAGATCCAACAGAAACGAGGCGTGAATTTTTATTAAAATTTTACAAAAAAAAACAGAAATTGCCTTGCAAAATAAAGTGTGATTACATTTCAAATGCTCAAAGGATGTTGTTGTACCGTAGTATATAAAAACATTTATATCTCCATCATTAATAAAAATAGCATCTGCAATGAGATGTATTTAAAGCCAGAAATCGAAGGCGTGTCACCTCATTTATTTTTTAAAGCTTAAAGCAGAAGCATCGATCACTGAAATTATAAGTATAAATTGATAACACACTTTATTCAGTAATCATAAAGTAGAACAAGCTAAATAAAAAACTTGACCCGTGTTTTAATCTTAATTAAATTAATGTCAACATCAACATTTGCATTTTAAGAGTGCTGTTAAACTGGTCAAGTGTTTTGTTTTTAACTACTAGAGAGTTTGCTTTATAAAGCTTTAAAAATGGACAATTCAGCTCCAGATTTTGATTTCGAGGGGAACGAAATGGAAGTATTAAAATGGCTTATGACAAATGGTCAATCTGACCTTAAAAGTGACGAATTTGAGAATGTATTAGGAAGAACGCAGCATGTTTCTGAATCCTCGGGATTCGAGTCCAACCCATCGGGTGAAGCTTTTTTAGACTTGCAAAATTGAAAATATTTATACCCAAGTACTAACTTCTCATTTTTGCTTTTTTTTCAGGCAGCGAAAGTCCCACTTATGGAAGTCCAACTTCTTTCCAAATTCCGAAAATTCGACACTCTCAACTTGACGACACTTACGAAGAAATGGTGGGGACGATTCTTATGCAAGAGAGTGCAGGGAGTCAAACAAATGAGATTTCTGCTCCTTATGAAGTCCCTCAGTTTCCAATTGAGCAAATTGAGACCAAATTAGCCCTTCAGAGGCAGCTTAGTATCAGGTACGCATAAAACCACAACATACTTGATTTATTTCATTAGTTTAGAAGACAGAAAGCTATTTATAGTTCATCACATTTCATGACATTTGCAAAACAAAGCTGATAAAATGTTTTTATTGTATTTGTCCCGTTTTCCATGACTGGCATGTAGCAAACCTACTAAGCTCAAGGATATCAAGTAAGCCCCAAAAAATATGTACCTCTTTCATCTTTCAAGCTCAAGTAACACAAGTCAATAACATCATAACGTTTTTCTTATCAATTGTGTCTTGTGTCGGTACTTTTGCATAACCCTTCTTATTTTTTTAACCGTGTTGATGACTAATTGTTAGATAAGTTCTCGTCTTAATATTCCTAATAATATTCCTATGCGTAGGCAGATGCGTAGTTAAAACCCAATTTTAGTAAACAAGCATGAATTTGAGAGGAGTTGTTATTGCAAATATCAGTATATATACT
The DNA here is from genome assembly GCA_034698145.1 of Proisotoma minuta. Taxonomy (NCBI): domain Eukaryota; kingdom Metazoa; phylum Arthropoda; class Collembola; order Entomobryomorpha; family Isotomidae; genus Proisotoma; species Proisotoma minuta. The sequence goes on from JAQIXN010000342.1 coordinate 6,906, forward strand.
TATCTTAAGTGTGTCGACTTTACGCTTTCGGGGAAAGGAAACTTTTTCTGTCTGCAACTATATCTGAGAAATATTGCGTTGTAGTTTATAAACCCGACGAGGGCTTCACATATAAAGCCTCTGTCCCCAACGTTGTTCTCTCAGTTGTAGCACGATAGTCGAGTAGTGCAGACGTTTGAGGAAGTTAATTAATGTCAACACTTGACACTAACACTTATGAAATACGTCGTTGCGGAATTGGCTAATGACAAAAAATGGTTTACATAAAATTCATTCGTAGGGCAAAAGACTTTGAGTCTCGGTCCCAACAATATGAACCTTCCCTGCCTGGAGTCACTCCGGAAGAAAACGCTGAAGTTGATGGCGTCCTAAAAGAAGATGAGTTTGACTTTGTCCCTCATTTTGAACGTGTTTCCGTATCCGGTGAAGATACATCCGGCGTAAGAAAACGGCTCTTTCAAAATTCGTCTAGTTGTAAAATTACATTAACTAAACTATATTACATGTGGTTCAGGTTCCATATGAGGATTTAGTACATGCTTCAAAATATTTGGTCAACGCCCTCCGACTAAGAGAAAATTATATGGCCAAGTCTCGCCAAAGTTTTCTTAACATTACGTCAAGATTTTTGGCAGCTTTGGACCACCCAAGAGAGAAGCCTGTAGTTGAACATCATGATGACAAGAAAACAATTGATGGTACGTAACATTTTTATGTAACAAATTGCAGTTTCGATTTTCAATTTAGCTCTCAATTTATCTTCTTAAATTCTTCTGTTACTGTGCATGTATTTCTGCTGCTGCTGCTAAACTATACAATTTTATTTATTTCATACATGTACCATGAACAAAAGCAGCTTTGGAAATAGCAGAAATGACACACAAAATAGAAATGCTGAGAGATCGCGTTAATAAATGTGTACATGTTCATGGCGTGGAAGGTATCATATCATAATCCTACAAATCCTTAATTCCTTTCCTACCTTTCCTTATAATTTAACCCTTCTTCATCAAAAAAGGTATCGAAGATCCGAATCAGCATCCACTAAAAGACCCCGAACTAACAAAATCCATAAAACATTTGGCCAGCTCTCTCAAATCGGCTTCAGAGTCCGTGTCAGGATTTCAGTCTGAAATTGAGACCTTGCGACAGGAATTGATGCGACCAAGAAATATCGAAGTAAAATTTATCAAATCAAAAGATCCTCGAGATAGCTTTGATGATGATACAAGTGAGACGGACATCCCAAACCCCTACAAACCAAGGAACTCTGACTTCCAGCCAGCAAAAGACTACAGAATATCTCTGGGTAGTTCTCCTTGTCCTTGTCCTTATCCTTGTCCTTTCCAACGCCCTCAAAACACCATTGCCACTGACAAACGTACCCATTCCATCCGCATATTTTCTTTTTTGTAAAAATTGATTTTACATTTTTCTTCAACACAGAGGACTGGACAGTGAGACTCGAGAGTTTGATGTTTCAGGGTTGCTATAAGAAAACCAAAGGTAGTCTTTCGCCAGCTACCTCAGAATATTTTCTAACAGATTTTATTGTTTTACCTGAAAGTCTTATTAACATGCATTTTTGTGCACTTTTCCCTCTCTATATATATTTTATGTCCAACGTCCAAGCAAATGCTGCGATGAATACTGAACGCAGGCAATCACAATAATTTTAAGCATTTAGGGAAATTACAAATTAATGACTCTGCTATATCGGGTTTATGCTATGCTAAAAATGCACGATTTAATTATATTTTCTGTATCAATGTATTTTTTATTATGCACTTTATTGGACAGCTTTCATAAATCTCCAAGTCTCTAAAATGATAACTCGACCAATTTGGGGTTTTTATGACTGTTATTCATGAAAGTTGTCTCAAATAATTATTGAATGGGTGATGTCCAAGTGTGCTTTGGATTTTACCTCTTTGTTCTTTTTTTTATTTGCTTGTCCCTAAAATTCTAAATTGAATTTACTAATCTCATTTTCACCAATTTCTGCAGACCATCCGATTCATCCTCCTGGAAAAGAAAATCCTTGGGAAATCGAGTTCCAACCCAGTTTGAATTACATTCTTAAATTTAAGGAAGGCGTCTGTCAGGTTTTCACGGATGAGGAAGCTATGAAAAAGGAAGAACCCCAAAATTACCCTTTTCCAGGACTTCACGAATATATTCGAGACATGAAAATTCTCTGCGTTATGATTGCAGATGGGCCTTTGTAAGAGAAGAAAATTTTACTTTATGTAAATTTACAGGATGGAAACTTACCATTTATTGTTTTACAGGAAATCATTTTGTTTCAAACGACTTAGCTACTTGTTTTCAAAGTACCAATTACACTCTCTTTTGAACGAAGTGCAAGAGTTGACTGCCCAAAAAGATGTACCGCATCGGGATTTTTATAATATCCGCAAAGTACTTATTGTTTATTATTATGTTTTAATGACGGAAAAAGGAATTGATTTTACTTTAAATAAATTATTTCAGGTGGATACTCATATCCATGCCGCATCTTGTATGAATCAGAAACACCTATTACGCTTCATAAAGAAGACTCTGAAAAATCACTCTGAAGAACAAGTTTGTTTCAACGAGAGTGGAGAACTCATGACGCTGAAAGATGTGTTCCAATCCATGAATCTGACATCATACGACTTGACAGTGGACATGTTGGACGTCCACGCCGATAGAAATACTTTTCACCGATTTGACAAATTCAATGCAAAATATAATCCAATTGGAGAGTCTCGATTAAGAGAAGTTTTTCTCAAGACGGATAATTATAATGGGGGCAGATATTTTGCAAGAATTATCAAAGAGGTGATGGCAGACTTTGACGAGAGCAAATATCAAAATGCGGAACTTCGTTTGTCAATTTATGGCCGGAGTCGGGACGAATGGGACAAGTTAGCTAAATGGGCAATCAATAATAATCTGTATTCGGATAATGTCCGATGGTTGATTCAGATTCCTAGACTTTAGTAAGTACATATAAATAGTTTGAGCTATTTTTTCAAAATATTAATTTCTTTTTTTCACAACTTCCAGTGATATCTATAAAGCCAAGAATTTAATTCTCAACTTTCAAGAGATTTTGGAAAACATTTTCATGCCAATCTTTGAAGCAACTAATGATCCAACTACGCATCCTGAACTACATCGATTTTTGCAATATGTAAGAAAACGTAATATATATTTTTGTCGGAAACCAAATATTATGTTACAATTTTTCAGGTAATTGGGTTCGACTCTGTGGACGACGAGAGCAAGCCGGAACATCCGCTATTCGACCACAATGTGGCCACTCCAGACAAGTGGACTGAGAAAGACAATCCTCCATACTCTTACTATCTGTACTTTATGTATGCAAACATGGCGATTCTTAACCACTTTAGACGGTATGTCCACAATTTGTTTTGTTTTAATTTGCACCTGTTTAAATATTTGTTCTTGCTAATAGGGAGCGAGGTCTAAATACCTTTGTACTTCGACCCCATGCTGGAGAAGCTGGGCCAATCCAGCATTTGGTCTCTTCATATCTTTTGGCTGAGAACATTTCTCATGGTCTACTGCTCCGAAAGGTTCCAGTACTTCAATATCTGTACTATTTGGCCCAAATCGGGATCGCAATGTCACCTCTGAGTAATAATTCCTTGTTTTTGAACTACAATCGAAATCCTCTTCCGGAATTTCTGGCTCGGGGTCTTTGCATCAGTCTCTCAACGGATGATCCGCTCCAGTTCCACTTTACCAAAGAGCCGTTGATGGAAGAATACAGCATTGCGGCTCAGGTGTGGAAACTGAGTGCATGTGACATGTGCGAATTGGCAAGGAACAGCGTCATAATGAGTGGATTCAATCACAAGGTTTGCATACTTTAAAAATATTACCAAAATTAAAAATCATTTTTTAAACTAATAATTTTGTCAACAGGTGAAGCAGTACTGGTTGGGACCCAACTATACAAAGGATGGTGTGGCTGGAAATGACATTAGTCGAACAAATGTCCCTGATATTCGAGTTTGCTACAGACACGAAACATTGGTCGAAGAGTTGGCAAATATCTTTAAAGTTGTGGAGAAAATAAGCAAACCCACGCCAAAGTTTTCCTTCAAAGGGCTCCAGTAAATGAATAAATGATATCTTCCAGTTGAGAAATTTTAAGAAATTATTTAGAAATTAGTTTAGCACTCAAATGCAAGCCTATATCTATCTATATATATATATTGGTGCCAACTTTTGATGTGATTATGCAAAGTGATTGAAGATTTTTAAATGTAAAAGATTTTTATCTATATAGCGCACGATTTTAACGACACTTCGCATTTTTAAACGATTAAACCACAATTTTTGTTTTTCATCTGCACGAGTTTTTATGTAGCTATTGAATGATGATATTTTTTGGAAATATTAAATATATCAAATAGTATTTAGAAAATGATTTTAATTTATGAAAAATATTGCATTAAATTGCATATCATAATGATTTTAACCTAATAAAGAAATAAATTATTAAAACACATGAAAATAAATTTATTTTGAAAGTTAATTAATTTATTTATCAACACGGCTCATTTAACATTGGTCATTTCAAGTTGACACTTTTACACAGAGAATAAATGGTTTTTTCATATTTTTAATTCATTTTTAAGATAAAAGTAATGCTATATAGTATTTATGTATGATAGCACAGCTTAATTAATGAGTTCTACTCAGGACAAGAGTATAATTAATAATTCTACTAATATATTTTTGTTAACGATATTAGTTAGTGTACGCAAAAAAAAAAGATAGACGAAAGATAGTAGATCACAACTTGTAACTTTTTTGCCTAACTTTGGCCCTCTCTAATTTAAATGGAATCCTTTTTCTTTGGTTGCGGCCAGGAGCCGTTCTCTTAAAACTTCTTCTGATGGATATTCAGGTAGCTTGAGATAATGGACACAAGTATTCACCGAGGGATAACTTCCTTCTCCAGCATCCACTTTTCGAACAACAGTAAGTCGTGGATGGAGATTTGCCAAACCACCGGGTGGCAGAGATGAACAGCCTGTAGTAAATTGAAGGAAATTTTTCCGTTCCTCGCTTGTAAATGAGGTCATTACATTCACAAATTTCACGAATCCAGGGCTATCAAAAAAATAACACAATTAATTGGAGTGAGTTAATTCACTTTAAAAAGTTTTAATAAAATGCGTATAAACTTTACCTTTCTTTGGTGTATCCGAGTTTTGGTTCAGTGTAATTGAGGACGTCTTCTTTAGTCCATGCAGGGCTTTGATCTCCGCACAACATTAGACGAACCTCATCTGGACTGAAGGCCCCCAATTTTTCCAATGGAAATACAAAATCAAATCCTTCTTTAAGTGCCATCAATTGCTTATGAATTCCTTTGCTCAAACAGAAATCAGTCAATAGTTCGATGTAATCTTCGATATTATCAATGGACACATCTTCAAATTCTCCTCGTGGGCAAAGATCAACTGCAGAATAGCCAAAGACACGAGAAGATGGAGAGTATTGGAAGTTGAGACCGAGATCTTCCAAACGAATTGCGGGTCCGGGTTCTTGGCTCTGGAGTTGAGGTAGTGCAAGATTTTGAATCTACAAATAATTAAAATATAAGAATTAAGAATATTACAATATTATATATTATTTTCATTCTCACCTGTCGTAGTTTATCTGATTCAGAAAGTGAATTATCATGAAGGATATGCCGTTTTTGGGCAGCCAACTCTTGAAGTTGATGTAAGAATCTAGCTCTTGGTGGATCAATTTCCATCAAATCTTCAATAGTTAAGATTCCTGAATACCAGGGTTTATTTTCATTGATTCTATATTTTGGAGGATCTAGTTCCATTTCTTTTTCACTCTCTTGAGAAATATAAGAGGAAACCATTAAATCTTCTTCAGACATTGGAGTAGCTACCCTTTCACCACGAGATCTGCGACAATCAATTAAAATTAATATTAGATACAATAATTTAATTTACCCATAAAAAATATTTTCTAACCTTTCTCTAACTTCACTACCAAATTCTCCAGAGCACAAAAGCTTGAAAAATGGTCGGGACAATGGAAGGTCAACAAGTCTACCGTCTTGCAACACTTTGGCAATAAAAACTCCTAAAAATCGGAAAAGTTTGCAAGCTTTGTCAACAGTAGATCCATCTTGTACTAGGGGAGCAGGGAACAATCCTGTAATTCTTTGTACATAGTAGCCTGGTGGTTTTGTAGAGGCATCATCAATTACTGCAGGTTGGTCATATCTGTTGGTGTAATCAAAATTTTATATTTTAGTTTGTTTTTATTTATTTTTATGTGTATTTTAATAATATTACCACATACCTGTTTGAATCTGGAATATCATCGCAGAGCCACATACACAAATCTTTTCTTTGTAACTCAGCAGCTACCAATGCGTAAAACTCGAGGGTTGGACCAAGTCCAGTTCCATCTTCGTTTTGGAACTCAATTTCTAATACAGATTTTCGACTTGCATGAAAATTCATTACTTGTATTGCCCAGTCTAGGAGATTATTTCCACGAGGAACTTTTACTCTTTCGTGCTTCAGTCGACCTAGTCGGAATTCATGAGGGTCGTCTCGTCGATTTCTATTTCTGTCAACTGTTGAATCTCGCTGATTTTGAAGCCATACAATTGATCTAAATAATACACATAAAAATAATATGTAAAACCTATAAAAAGTTGTTTTTTTTTTGCAAAAAATAACAAACCTTGATGTTCCAAAAGCTGTACAGCTAAAGTATAAATTTCTTGTGTCGAATGGGAACAACATGGAGCAAGAATAAGTCAACTCTTCGCACCAGCTAGGTAATGCACGACTTGCTAAAATTAAAGGATCTTGAACTTGCTGCATGAGTTTGTTGGTGATTTTCTTGCTGATAAATTCATCAGGAGGGACGTAAAATCCTTTGTTGATATCCAAAGAAATTATAGTGTCATCATGATGTTTGCTAGATGCGCTCAGTGAGTACAAATGTCGAAGAAGGTTCATGACTTCTTCAACAGTGCATGTAGGTGCAGCAAAAGACGATGGAGATGGAGAAATTGTACGACTACCTCCAAAATTTGAGGATGTATAAGTTTCAAGAGATTCTTTTTCTTCCGACTCTTTTTCTTCACGGTAAATTATGCTGTTTTAAAACAAAACATGATGATTATTTGATTTGTGAAACTTGTGAAATTATTAATAAAGAAAACACGTACGTGTATGTTGGCTCCCAAATTCTTCGTAACTTTTCTTGTTTCGTTCCAAGTTGGGAATTTTGAATTAAATCTTGTACAGCTTGGAATATTGTGGCTTTTCTATTACTCAAGTCAATTTCAATATCAGGGACCTATGATCAAACAAAAAAATCTCAATCAATATATATATATAAGTTTTTTTGTTTTTTTTTTAATCTCTTACCCCTGGCAAAGTTGGGCCACGCAAAACTAAATGAAGTTTTGGCTGTGGAGCGACACAATTAACATTATCTTTCCCAGAACTGCTTGGCACAGTAGTATTAGTGCTATCAACTGGAGGTGTGACTTCAACCTCACTTATTTGGTTCACATTTGTGCGTCCTGGTCTAGGATCAAATGCGGGGATAAGGGCTGAAAATTGTCGTTTTAATACAAATTCATCATCCCAAGATCGACGTTTTCCAGATCGAACTTCAAAACAGTCTTCATCCTGTAAAAATATATATGTGAAATATACAAAACTAATAAACATTCCCAACAATAAAACATTTATTTTTACATACCGCTTCCTCATACATGTAATCATCTTCATTCTCTTCATCATCGTCATTTTCATCTTCAGGAAGTTCATCATCATCTTCTAATTCTGCCAAAAGTGTCGTTGTTCGACAGGTATCCATAAAGTCCTGGATAACAAAAAAAAAATAATTATTATTAATAATTTAGTTAATTGACATTTAATTTAACATTGTAAAATTAAATTTACACAACTTACTTGCTCACTGTCGCTTGAAGTAGATGTCAAACTCATCGTAAGAGCTTGTCCCAGTCCTTGTGCTCCACTTGCAGTATTTGAAGATCCGTGACCAGAATTATTTCCACCAGAAAGACTTGGATAACTTTGGGCAGTGCTTAATAGTCCTCCTAAAATAAATCAATGTTAAAAATATAGCTAGATAAAAATTAAAGAAATCAAAAACTATTGCAAAAAGCATGTCGCAAATTAGAGCAACAATTTTGAACTAAGCAAACCCACTTTCTATCTACCACTAGCTTTTAGAACGAGCAAACGAGATGCTTTCTTCAGGAATGTGAACAGTCAAAGTCAGTGCATAGTAGTAGTACAGTCTCAGTTTTTTGAAGCATATTTAACAAGGTTTACAACAACCTACATAAAATTGCTTGAAATATATTTTTTTATTTATATATATGCAGGATGGAATAGGTGAAAGTAATTAGCTATCAAAAATAGTTTTGCAAAAAATATATGAAAGAAAATGCATAAGAAAGTACTGAAAGTAACAAACCCCAACCTGGAAAATTCGAAGTAAGTGCAATTCTAACAAGACTTGATACAGAGTGAGGTGTCCGTCCAAAAACGAAGGAATTGTAAGAAGAGGACTGATTGGAATTAGAGCTTTGTTGGTTGGGATGATAGTGGGGAGGAGGGGTAGGAACATTATGATTGTGGCAACTATTGTTAGAACCATGCTGATTACAAAAAGCCACATTAGTTTGACAAACTGGGACTGAAGTTGAAGGGGTAGCTGAACTAGCTGAATTATTAGAATTATTAGAATTAGAACGGGAAGAATTTATCAAGGAACGGACTCTAGCAATTGCAGACAAACTGTCAAAAAGAGAGGTGGAAACATGATTTAAATTGTTAGTTGTCCCTGTTCCAGGGGAAAGGGGAGAGGAAAATACGGAATTTGAGGATGTGGAAAGGGAAGAAGAGGATTCGGTTGTGGACAGATTTGGAACGGACACACTTTTAGATTTAGAAGTGGACGTCTCTGATGATGCGACTGAGCTTCCTTCACCATTTCGAACGTTAGAAGTAGAAGTACCACCACCACCACTCCCTTTATTATTTGTTCCCAGCCAAGCTATAACCCACATAGTCAATGAATAAATTAATAATAACAAATTGACCTAACATTTTTTGAGCCTTAAAAATAGTTAATGCGCCAACACAAAGAAAGCCCACAAGCTTCCCATTTAATAATATATGTTGTAACATGTATAAAAAGCTAAAATTAATTATTAATTTAGCCACCATATAGACATGTATTCAATACGATATTCATTTTCATGTTTTTTTTAGCCAACATTGTTGTTAATTTTTTAAAAAATCATAGAAAAAAACTTACCCAAAGTTCGTCTGGATTTTCCACTTGACGATCCCTCTGCAGCTGAATCTTCCATTTGAATATTTCTTCGGAGTGCAATCATTTTCATGACATCTTTTAGTGCTGGAGGCCCCATTGCAGCCAAATCTCCAAATTCAATGGAACTCATGTTTGACACTTTTGACTTTGTTTTTGTGCTGCCACTACTTCCGGCTGGATTACTGTTTGACTTGGTTGCTGAAAGAACGGCATTCTTTCCATTTTTGAGAGAATTGAAAAATTCTGTATCGTCATAAGAAGATGCAGAACCGGGACACGAGCCCTCTGCTGCAGACACAGATTTTCGGGGGACATCTGTAGGATTTGATGACTCTGTGGGTGTTTTAGCACTAGAAGAAGATGAGAAGGGAGGAAACGTCTCATCCTCAGACGTATCTCCTAAAGAAACACACAATGCATTTGGCTTGCTGCCACTATTTCGTTCTTCAACAATTGTTGCAAGATCTGATACTGCAACAGCAGCTGCTGCAATGCTACAAGAAGGATGCACGTCTTCCTGCTGAGTATTGAGGCTGGACATGGTAGTAGTTGCGTTGTTTTCGACTGTTAAATCTGATTTTGCGTTGGATAAAACTGATTCTGCCATTAATTCAGCGACCTTGTTGACTAAGAGACTATCTGCAGATGAGGCTTGGTCAGTTGATGCCACAGATGGTTTTCCTGCATTGTTGTCCATTGCTTCCGGAAGACTAGAAGTCGAACTGGATTTTCGACTAGTTAACACGCTCATTTTTGAAGTTTCTCCTTTAGTGGATTTCGTGGACTTTGATCCCGATGCTGCTGAGGCTTTAGTAGTAGTTGCAGACTCGGGATCATAATTGGGACTAAGTTTGATATCATATTTTCCTTCTGCGCCCATTCGATAAGAATTAGAACCGCCAGCATCCCAAGTCACATCAATCCATCCATTGTGCCATTCACTTGTTATTGTCCCTTCTGCTGGAGGAGTACCATCTTGATCCCTCCATTTCCAGTCAACGCCACGCACAACCCGAGCAGCAACGGTCATGTATTTTAGTTGAGATCGGATTAATCGCCGTTGTTTTCGAATATTGGCTTCTTGTTCTCGCATTGCTTTCCCCAAGTCATCACAGACGCCAGTGACTTTTCCATAAATCTCAAATCCTGAGACACTAAGGTAGTGAGTTTGGTTTGAGGCGTTTTTCCCAGTTTGCTGGATTCGAACATGTCTCCATCCTTGGACTTCGCCATCTCTCATTGGGTGAGAAATTGGCCAAGTTGCTGTGCTTCCAGGTTCATTCAAACTGGTATCATCAACATGACTTACAATATCATCCCAAACTATTCCATCCTTTGAAACTTGAATCTTCCATGTCCTCAATGCTGAACGACCGTAGCCTCGAGCATGTCGAAGTGTGTATGATGAGGGAATCACCCAAAGACCAAGATCAATTTGAAACCAAGCTTTTTTATCATCATTTGTGTGGCAGTTTAAAGCAGAGCTGTCACGACTTAGAATGTCTTCTAAACGGCCGTAAGGAAGATTTCTCCCCTCAGAAGATGTCACAATGACAAGACCATATTGTGCAGGGTTGACCCACTCGGAACTTGTCCTACAAAAATAAATTAAAAGATTTGTATTAGTATTATTAGTTTCCATTTTGTTTTTCTTCAAACAAAAATGGGAAATACTTACTTTCCATTGGTTCCAATCCAGTACAAAATACCATTCTCATCAAAATCTGTCTGTTGTCGAAATACGAGTGGAGTAGTTTCCTTCAGCTTACGAACGAATGCGAATGTTGAACGATCATAATCATACCACTGCTTTGCTACCATTTTTAGTAAATAACTCTCCAACTGTCCAACAGTTGTTAACGGTTCCATTTTGAGTGTTCTTCCCGTTCTATCAATTAATGAACTTTCAGTACAAGATTTCTCCAATCTGAATCTTAGTCTTCGTGTGAGAACTTGCAGTCCGTAATTAGCACCCGATGATTCGTACAATAGCACAGGAAGTTTTTCAGTCGTTTCAAGCACAGAGACTAGCTTCTTTACAAGTGCTCGACCTGGATTTACTCGAATCCCTTCAACTTTTTGTTCTCTAAGAACAGATTTTAGTACTTCTAAACGCTGCTGAAGCATTGCTGCTTGCCGTCTTCGGCTTGATTTTCCAAAAAACGCATCTGGATCTCGTTCATGGTCTGAGGTAAATAAACGAATAAGTGCTTGTACTAGCCCAGAGCTGTGAAGTTCGTAAGCAGAAACTAGGGATTCATCCCTTAAAAGACGAGTGAGCTCGTCAAGGGCAGTTTTAAGTACTTGCTGCCAAGATGTATAGTCGTCGCGATTGCCAGTTTGCTGTATGATAGAAAAAAAACAGACCATTAAGAAATTATTTTTAATTTTAATTTTAATATTATCCGGTACCTGTTTGAAACAAGCTCGTTCCAATTGTGCCACAATGGTCCCCAATTTGGCAACAACTCCTCTAGGTTGACTTTGTGCAACTTGAAAATATCCTTCATAAATCTCTTGTGCCAAACTTCTAATCTTTTGCTTCATGGCTTCATGTTTAGACTTTAGTCTCTTTCCTCTTTTCCCTACCCATCCGGTAGCAAATTCAGGTCCAAGGTTAGTTTCTGCAGTAAATGAGTGTCGAGTCCCTCGATTGGATTCAAAAAGGAAACCTGGGAGCTCATCTTTCAAAATCGTTGTTTGTTGCTGGCCATCAGTATTGTGAATTGACAGCTCTCCTTCTTTCTTGCATGATAGAGCCCAATTCCCAATTTTAAGTGTGCTACTAGGTCCAGGGGTGCTTAAAATTGGTTGACTGCCAACTCCTTGTCGAATTCCTAAAACAATATCAATTAAAGTTTACATTTTGAACACACGAAAAAAAAACTTTAATTCTTCATAATATTCGCTTTACCTGATTTTGCACGCTGCAATTTTTCAATAAATTCCGAACGACTTTCGGAACTATCTGATCCTCCTTCGGGACTTCCAGAGGAATACATTGTAGCCAACTTTCCATCCAAGACAAATCTAAACCATCCATTTGATCCATTAGAAAGCTCCAGCGCAGCTGCTTCGTTCCAAATGTAAAGACAGTCCCTTCCTCGACAGATGCACCAATCCCTCCAATGATAAGGTTTTCCAGAAACAATTTCTTTAGCGTCTTCCAACGTCACGGTAAGAACTTCAGGTGGTGGCAATTCTAACCTTTCAGGAGTTTCTTCTTTTTTCATTATATCACCAGCATCATTTGGGCAAAGGGCCAAAACTTTTACGAAAACGCCAAGTCGAGCGAAATGTTCGATAAATATCTCTTGCGCCTTGACCATCAGATCTTTTATCATTGTTAGAATTAGAAAGTGACCATCGTCATCTTCCTCATTGTCTAGCACGGCTGCAATCACTTCCACCAACACACCTCCAAGAGTATGAGAGGGAGAGCCAACACTGCAGAGTTGGTTTAATAGTGGGGACGGGATGTAGTGGATCATCTTTTTTATCAGGTTGAGGCTTGCTCGCTTGACAGCAGGTACCATTGTTGAGTGATAAGTTGAACAAAAAAGAGGAAGCAATCGTTGAAGGTAAATTGGGGCCATTTCCGGATCACCTTTTGGCTCTTGAATAATTTCTTCAGATTCTGATTTTGATCGCTCTCTATTTGCAGCCTCTGAGTTTGCAACCATGTACTCTCCAGGGGACTGAAGAATTGTAGCTACTTCACGATGTCCTTCATCGTTTCTTTCACGGGCTTTATCCAACGGCGTCTTTCCATCCTCGTCCTTTCGATTAATTAATTTATTGTTTTGATTTATTTAAAATATTGAAAAATTAACAACTTACCCGCAAATCAGGATTGGCTCCATGTTTTAGCAAAACTTTAGCAATTGCTGGTCGACCGAAACATGCAGCATAATGAAGAGAAGATGATCGTTGTCCTTTGTTCACATCGGCCCCTAATAAAAAAAGCAAAGCTAGTAAAAAGGTACACAAATAAAATTTCTAAAACATAGTCATAAAAACTGATAACATATTATTTTCAATGGCCCAAAGAGTAAAGGACAAATTGCTGAATCAATTACCTTTCTCACAAAGATATTCAACCATTTCTTGAGTTCCAAAGGCGGACGCCCAGTTTAATAAAGTTTGTCCAACGTCGTCCATAAAATTTACTTCGACACCTCGAGATTATAAAAACAAAATAGATTAAAAACTTGAATCATTTCAGCCTTTAAAAACAATACTACCTCCATTTTCAATAGCTTCAACTAAAGCCTCGGTGTCTTTACTTCGGATACAATCAATGAGTTGACGATGTGATTTTTCACCTGACCCTTCCTGCCTCCGCAAACTGGCCAGTCGAGCATTTGCAACTCCAGGTTTAGGCAATGCCTTTCGACCTTCAAACAATAGCACCAGCAATAAATCAACAAGTCTCATTGTGTCCAAAACACAACGTTCATCCCCTTTTAACGCTTTTTCTAATGCCTCTGGTAGCTCTGATCGTAACAAATCCTGAAAATTGAAATACAAGTATTGTAATAATTGTATATTTGTTTATGCAGAAAACTTACATGTGTAATTGATGGAGAGCCTCTACAAAGTGTGGATAGTAAACTTATGATTGTTGAAACAGTTGCAGTATTTCCTTTTCCTTCATTTGGAGTATTTGATGTTGACGAGACTCCACTAGCCCCCATTGATGATGGGTTTGGCGTTGAACTATTCATATGCATTCCTCCTGCAGGTCCCAAAGAGCTGGACATTTTAGCCAGCAAATCTTTAACCAATCCATGTTCAGCCAACGGAGCAGGATCAATTCCCCTTCGAGTAAATCTATCGGATAGCGATGCAAAACAACGAAGAGCACCATCAGCTACCTGCTTAAAAACAATTATTACATTAACAAAATAATTCATGTTACTTAATAAAATAAGCTCTTACATGATTATCTTCATGACGCAAGAGTGTCGACAAACTTTCAACGCATGCTGTAAAAGAAAATAGAAATTTAATATAATAGTTGAACAATAAATTGAATGTACAAGTTGTCAAAAGGTAAACTTACTTGGCAGTGTTGTATCTTGTGGTTCCATTTTAGAACATAGTCGTGAAACTACAGACATTGCTGAATGGAGAGTATCTTTATGCACAACATTTCCATTATCTCGAATAAATGTTAGGACACATGTCAGGCCACCAGCCTCAAAAACTGCCCCTGCTTCTCGAGTACAAATCAGCTCCAAGACCTACAAAGATAGACAAGAATAAGTTATCTTAATCTTATCAAGTTGTATCTTAATGTTTGAAATCCACTTACTTTAATGCACTGTTCTGCCAAATCCTTTGAAGCTCTTGAACTAAGTTCCGCGACGACGAGTCTGTTGCAGATTGCTTTAACGGCTCCATCAACTGATACAATTCGTCGGGTACATTCTGCAGACACATCCAGATAATAAGTCAGGGCTCTTGCTGTCACTTCCAACACTGAATCGGTTGCTGTTTCGTCCAAAAATATTCGACAAAGCGCTGGAAGAAATGCTCTTGGGGGACAGCTGCAATGCAATTTATTTTAAAATAGTATTTTAGAAATTTTTCTCAAAAAATTGAAAATTTTGACAACTCACCATTCAAAACATCGATCGACATTATCCGACATGAGAAGCAGCATACATAATTGTTCCAACGCAATTAACTGCATGTCCCTCTCCTCCCCCTGACCAATACTTAGCCATTCCAAAAGCGTTTCGGGGTCTACCACGTCCGCCATCCTGACGACGAGGACGGCCACTCAATCCTCAGCTAAACGAAATGACGAAAATTTAGCAAAAAATGTCAACAAAATTACAGTCATTATCATTATAAACTTACCACCTGCTGAGGTCCCTTCTCAACCTTTTTAAAAACCTTAGAATTTTCCAGAACAATCTGTTTAATTGACGGATGACAAGTTATTTAATTTGCGTCGTTGTTGTTGCTTATCTTTTCATTTGTTATTTGCAAAAACAATTCCCGTGTAATTAAATCAAAGAGGGCCGAGTTTAAAAAGATAACCGAGTTTGAAGAGAGCTTAAAAGTTTGAAACAATGAAACTATTAAAAAAGAAGAGGAAGTAATTTAACTGGGCCAAAATATGGCCATCCCTCTTTAAACTTCCCTACGCCATTCTCTTGCTCCTTTAACTAATTAGCGGCTCGAAAAGAGGGTTATCTTTAAGAACATTATTGAATTGTGGGTTATCTGCGGAGATAATTAATTATTGACTAAATTATACTCTTGTCCTTTAGAGAGTTTTGTCTAGCTTTGTTATTTTGCTCACTATTAGAAAAAGTGAAGGAATGACGACAATCTTTGCAAGAAGGACATCCACAAATGACGTCCTTGGGTTTGAAATCTGTGGACAGGCTTGCTACCAAGCTTTGAAGCTTATGAAAATGTTTGAAAAATAAACAAGACTGTTAGATGTAAAATTCGTCAAAAACTTTCCTTACAACCTTGGTGGATATTTGGTTAGGGCTTATGGAAGTAAGGGTTTTTGGGAGAAGCTTATCTTAGTTGGAGGTGTGTTGTGCTGCGTGATAAGCCCTCAAAAAGCAAAGACTATTGCGGAATTTATTTGGGGCTATAAGTGCTATAAGTGCTATAAGGTGGGGTTTGATATCTTTTAACGGTACCCAATGCATAAAAGGCTAAGCTTAAGCTTCTTTAGCTTTGCGTTTCGTCCTTGGCTCTCTTAAGTTGGTCTTATGCAAAAATTCATAAAAAGAGTGTAATTAGGGCCTCCGCTTCCACTAATGATGCTTATCTATTATGTAATAATGTAATGGGTGGGAAGAAGATGGGACAAATATCGATACAATTTATTTGCATTTTTCTCTGAATGTGTTTCGTATGTAAATTGAAAGGAAGTTGGTTTTGGTTTGATGAACAAGTAGCTTTTTTAACAAACAAGCAAAGCGTTACAATTTACAATGCAATGCAATGTCGCAAATTTGCAAAATGAGAGAATTAGGTTAAAGTTTTAGGGAAAACAAACAAAATGCACGCCAAACGACTGCAAATGCAAAACGCAACATTTTACTTATAAACAAAGCAGAAGGTTTTAATTTAGCCAAGAAACTTTGGCTCCTTTCAAAACAAACTGTTTCTTTATTCGAGGAATTTTCCAAATCTAAATTAAACATGTGCTCTGGCATTTCTCCTAATTTCATGAACTTGAGTTGCATCCATTTCACAAGTTTTTTTAGAAGCATCTCCTTGAGGAAATGAAGGATATTTTAAGGGTCGATGTGACATGTAAAGAGCTGAGTCATCTCCCATGGCCCAATTCCAAAAAATCGTCATTTTTTATACGACGCTGTAACACGATACTCTTTAGGAGGGTGAGAAAGGGAAAATCTCACTCTGCCTCAGAAAATGAGACAGTCTCAAATTACCCTGAAATAATGCATTATGAAAATCAAGCCATGTCATGGCTGCCATGTCATTGTCATGTAAGAGCTGACTTTTTGACCTACCCCACAAGAAGTATCGGCCTTAATTGTGTTTCGTTTTGGAAGATTCCTCAATAAAAAATGTAATTAAAGCTCATTCTTTTTAAACATTTAAAGGTCGAAGAGTTTTTTTTCTATTTTCGGAAGCCAAGCTTTGACTCCATTTCCAAATGCAAATAAGTAAGACTCAATGTTGGTCATGTGAATTGTCAAGGGCAGTTGGGTTGACATTTTGTTGAGAGGGAAAAGGTCATGATTTTATAACAAGAGGTTTGAAATAGAGTCATCTTATTAAGAGGTGTTAAATTGACAGGAGCTTTTGAGATTAAGCTAAAAGCTCATTAAATTAGCTGAATTTAGATGGGCTTTAAATTTAGAGTCTAAATTTTAGAGTAATGTGGGATTATGGAACAGATATTAAAATGGGCTATTCCAACTGACTTTCACTCCTCACGTACACTTTCACTTGTCTTTTCATTTATCTGCCCTAATTAAGAATAACAGGGACTTATTAAAAAGGGTTGCACTTTAGCATAAAAAAGAAATTAAATGGGTGATGCAGTACATTTGTCAACTAATGAGGAAATTGAAACATTTATGAAGATTTCTCCGGCAAAATCTTGTAAATTGCTAGTTGTAATATTTGATGAGTTGTAGTAAGAAGTAGTTTATATGATCGAGTTCAAGGCTCTAACTGACAATACCTATAAAGTGCAGTTACTTAAAGCATCCGGCGAACAGTTTGCTTTCGACAAGCGTCGAAATTTGTCGAAAATTAAAATTAGACATTTTGACAAATAAAGCAAAGGCAACATTATGGATCTCATAATAAAAGCAGTTGTCTTTCGGATGCGAAATTGTTTGCTAAACAAAGCGTATATAATGAACCTACAATTCTTTGAAACACTTACTTCTTTTTGTGTGGTCCCCTTTAAGGTAATTTCCTAGAGGGATACTTTGAGGCAATTTGAGATTACGTTGTTTTGCCTCAATCTTTTTTAGGTTTGTTGGAAGGAGAGAAAGTTGGTTTTGGTCCGAGGCAAGTTGAGATTGTGGGTCACGCGACTTCTCTACGTTTTCCATCTCGGAAGGACCCTTCACTTTCTCCTTGGTCTTTTCCTCAGACTTGGGGGACTCCAAAATGGACGCTCTGGAGAATATGGAATTGCCGACAAATTATTGGATTTTGGATGGCTTGGGCCAATAATGTGTACAATATTTTTCCGCTTTGAATTCACAAGGAAAGCAGAAGAGACGGTCAAAATGGTCAATGAGACCTATGTTCTTGAGAAAGAAGCTGAGGGGGAAGGACTTAACACGGTTTATACCAAAGGCTTCTTTGGAAAAGCGTGGCAGCTTTACACATATTCTGCATATTCTTGCGTTTTCACTGTGCCACTTGCGGCCGGATTTTTCTCTGCCCTCAATCCCTGCGAACCTGCTTTCATTTCCTCCCATTTCCTGGAATGCAATGGAACAGATTGGATCCCAACCACTGGGGTCGAAAATGGGGTCGTCGTCTTTTCAGGAATCATTGAAACATTCTTTTGGTATCAAATCATCACTGTTGGGACGATGGCAAATCTCACGACAGTATTTTACTTGGCCCTTTCCCTCAAAACGTTCATTACTAGAGCAGCAACGTAAGAAATAGACTAGTCCAAATGTGTAATTATGTACTCAATTGATTTAAACTTTCAGATCAAAAGAAAAAATATTTACAGAAATTGAGCTCGTGTATTGGAGACGATATCAAGTTTATGCAAAACTACAAAACTTCTGCCTGAGTCACGTGATATCGCCAACAATGATTTGTGCGTGGACCACAATTCTCATTGTTGGCTGCTATACGCTTCTCAGGTTTTTTGGTCGCGTCAGTTTTGCGCTGTACACCATCCACGCTCAACTGACCCTCAATGGACTCATTTGTCTGCTGACAGAGTTCAAATGTGCAGGGGACAGTTACGACGCGGCCGTGGGACTTCTTCAAGTTTGGAAAATGTCACTTTTGGGTTCAAAGGGTCAACTGTCCCTCAAAAAAAGATGGCTCAAAAGCTGTGCCCCCATCAAATTCAGAATCGGGGCTACAAACTTTTTTGAGAGTCACACTCCAATGCTAATCGGAAGCTTTTGCGTGGATATGATCATTAATTTAATTCTGGCAGAGAAATAATAAAAAAATATTTTGGTATTCAAAATAAAGACAAATCAATTCGAAATATTTCTTATGTCATTTTTTACGATCTCTTTTTTTTATTTCCTCAGTTCGCTTGCATTTCTTTTTTACGGAAACATTATGTAATTGTTCACTCGTTCATTTCATTCCATTATATAAATTTACGTAATTTTGTGCCCACTCTAAGTTTAGTGATTAGTGAAACATCTTCTACAGTTAGAATATTTAGATAATAATAGTAATTGTACTTCTTAAAAGTATGAGATTGTAGACCCAGCTATTTAATTACATTCATAAATACATTCAGTTGTGCCCCCGAATCTTTATTTGATTACATAATTGAAGAGGCAAACAATGGTTATTATTGTGGGGCAGTGTATAGTTAACAGCTTGGTACACAACTACATATATAAACTATCTAAAAACTATGTCTAAAAACTAATTTGTATATAATGCGAAATTTCAATAAAATCTAACTAAAGTAACATTTTGTTTCGCTCGTGGAAAATTAAACAAATATAGCTTCTTTTCTTTTACATGCTCACATGCTTAACTGCAGCCATGCAATTTAATTGGAATTAATAAATGATTGGTTTTGACATTGACAAGTAAAATGCAATTGCAATGTTGCATTATAAAATTGAATATTTTAAAAGTTGTCACAATAATTTCAAAAAGAAAATAATTGATCAAAATAGATAAAATATTTACAACTAATTCACTCCCCGTTTTAAAAGGCATCGTCAAATAGATTAATATAATTTTGGCTGGATTACAAATTTAATTGCTGCCAATTTAATAATATAGACTCTGCATTATACTTTGGCATCATTATATAAGAAATTGCACTTATATAAAATATTCCAAGGAATATTTTCAATTGAGTAGATTTATATTTAGCTAAATATTTTTAAAATCTTAGGCAGGGCAGCGTGGGAGGGAGCATTTTTAGTGATGATTTAATTAATTATTTTTAAGGAAAGACTCTTTTATAGGAATTCTAATTATTGAACAAGCAAGAGTTCAAAAATCACACCACGCAACAACAATGACACTGTAAGTTAAGTACACAACATAACCAAAAGTTATAATATCTGTAGCTCTTAATAATAGAGATCTATCCGTAGCTCCATAATAATTTAGCTAAAGTCATTTCTTCGGCTTTGTACTCTCGCAAGTTGAGAAGAAGAAATAACGCATTCCATTAAAAATTCGGGAAGAGTTCTTCGTAATTATTGATAGTGTACAGTTCCAGTAAGTATATGCATTCACATGCAAAACAAACTCTATTTTGTTTCTTCTTCGATGATTCTTAAGTACATAAATCTTGGGTAGTGTAAATACTGAAGTTCCGTCCAAAAATTCATTCATATTCCCGTTTAGAAAAAAACAAATATTCACTAAAAACTTCAAGATGAGGGCTCCTGTTGAGCTGAAGAATTACTTGCACCCGTTTTTTCAGGCTCCACTGGAGTTCCAGGGGTAAGAGGAAGATCAAAAGCTGATTCTGAGGATGGTGCACTTGGAGTTAGCGGAGGTCCAGGGGTTGTTGGGTTGGTTGACATTAATTTTTGTCTCACTTCACGGATTTTTAATTGTAGACAGGCCTTGTTTGGAAAGACACTGGCGTGTTGAGTCTATGTACAGCATGTTGTTAATATATTTGTAAATTCAATTTTATTATTAGTAGTAGGTGTACCTGAAAGGCTGAGGTAGCCTGTGTTGTAGGAAATAATGTACCGTTTTCTTCAAATAGCTGCACTACAAGTTGTCTTCTTTGTTCGAGCACCTTTCTGTGACCCTTTTCCATTCCGTCAAGCCCTCTGCTCATACCTGCCGGAGTCTTAGGCGTTCGAGGTGATCGAAGGGCAGAAAAACTGGAGGCCAGTGATCCGGGAGTCCTGTCGCACGGAAGCATTGGAGATGATGGAATGCTATTGTAGTCATCACTATGTCCAGGTTTTGCAGAACTGCTACCTGCAGTTGGATTGTCATCTATATTTTGGAAAACAAAAATATGATTTAGATGAAAAGTGTTTTCATTGATGTCAATAACAAAAAAAAACATACGTTTGAATGCTTCGATATTAAAATCAGGACCAAAAAATGTAGATCCTGTCAACTTAACAGGTGCTGAAGCACATTCTGTTAATTGATTATTATCAGAAGAATCTCCAACTGGTTGATGGTCATTGTCATTTGCTATAATAAAAATTTAAAATTTAAACCATCATCTTATACAAAACATTTAAATATTTACCAGAAGGCATCCTCTTTTTCCTAAAGCTATTTAAAATGACTCTAGGACTAGAGGGAATTGACAAAGTATTTGGACTTTGGCATTCTTCCGGTTTAAACTGAGGCAGACTTGAGAACTTTTGAGAAAATCGAACTTGTTCCAAAACTCTGTAAATAAAATTACAAAATATTAAAAACTTTTTACAATAAAGACAATCTAATTTTCAATACTTTTCCATCCCATCTTCAACATTCTTTTTGAAAAAGCATTTCATGCTTCCTTCTTGATTGTCCTCTTCCTCAACCTTATTTTCCGAGATAGGCTCTTCAATTATAACTGTAAGTACTTCTTCTTTCTTTAAATCTTTCTCTCCGCTTGTTGTTGTTGTTACTGGTCTCACGTTTTCTGCTCCTACTTGATCTACTTCCATTGGCTCGTCCTTAGTTTCAGTTTGAGGTGGTGGATTATCTTTGGGATTCTGCTCCTGGGTTTGTGTATTTTCATTCTTTTCTTCGTCCTTGCCATTTTCCCTCTCTTGTAAAGGAGGAGATTCACCAGTTGAAGAAAGATTAAAGCTTGTCTGGGATTGTCTTCGCTGAAGGGGAGCTTTTCCTAATTGAGCTGGAGTTGGGGCTAAAACGAATGGTTTTGACTCGCTTTCCCCAGCCTGTTTTTTAAAAAAATATATATTTTATAAAACTCTCAAAATCGTCACAACAAAAAAAATCTCTCATCATACCTTTGTCACAGGGATAACAGGGAGTGGGTGAGAAGGATTCCCATCCATAGGTTTCAACAGTGTTACGTAAGTGGTCGTCTTATTTCCACCACTGACCGTTAGAGTTGGTCGAACTAATAGTGCTTGTGTGGGAGCCCCTGCAGATGTAAAAGTTAAAAGGTGCGTTGAAGTTGGTGGGGCACTTGATGGAGGCTTTCTTTCTTCAGAATAATCTCTCAAATCTCCAAACTGTCCAAACTATAAAGTATAAAATAAATGTAAAAATAGTAATCTTCAATAAATAAGATTTTTTTAAAATATATAGAAATCTACCTTTGCAAGCTCTTTTGGACTGGGCATAGATCTAAAGGCACTTCCACTGGGTTGAAACACTACTTTTGGCATGGAAGGAGAAATAGCTGTCAAATATTGTCCTCCTGAAGAAGGATCTGAAGGGAGTCGAATGGCTTTGGGTTTGTTGATGGTATTTGTCGGAGTCACAATTGATATGGGTGTAGAATTTGCAACAAGGAGCGAATTTTTATTTGAAGATTGCTGTTGCTGTTGTAACTTTTGTTGATGATGTTTCTCAGCTTCAATATCAGATTCGCAATCAGATACTTTTTCTTTGCAACTAAGATCCACATCGTCGCAAATAACCATTCGATCTTCTTCGTCTGAAAAATCCCCACTACTTTTTTGAGCTTCAGATGTAGAGTTTGCAGCTCCAGTTCCAATTCCAGACTCCATAGAGCTGTTGTTATTATTTACACTGATAGCTTCTGGTGGACGTGCGCCCAAAGGACCATCCTCATTTGAACTTGACCTTCTGTTAATTTTTGTCCCATCTGGACCAACGACATTCCCACTGGAAGATTTTCTCCTGTCCCGACTACACCATTTCCATCCAGGGTTGGCTTTAAAGTGTGCTTCTTTAACTTCAGAAGCTAGTGCGTGATATTTTTGCTTTTCTTCAGGTCCAAGTTGATACCACCATTCTCCTAAAATCTTGGACACTGTTCGATTATCTTGATTTGGATGTCGTTGGTGAACAAGGGCTCGATGTCTTTTACTGAAAATCATAAAGGCGTTCATGGGTCTCCGCACTCGTTCTGCTGCTGGTAGATCATCATGCTTTGAAGCTGGAAGACTCAGTGCTCTACGTTTGTTAAGAGTTGCCCCAGTAGTTATCACGGAATCCGACACTCCTTCAAAAACATCGTCGTCATCATCTCCAATGTCTGGGAGGTCTTCGGTTGGATGACTCGCATCTTTTGCAGAAGATGGAGATTCAGGAGTCCCATTTAGAGATGTCGTGGAATTGTGAGCTTGGGGCGGTGAGGGTGTCGGCGTTAGAAAGGGCAATAAAGCTTGCCAAGGATAAATTTTAGGATTACCATCTACTTCTGAAGCTAGTGAGTTGCCACCATCTGAAGGGGTTACAGATGGAATTACTGGGAGAAGTTGCGTGGGTTGCAGGTGGCTATTATTATTATTCCCTCCTATTCCCCCAGAAGAAGTAGTGATTACAATTGTACTCGTCTGACCTTGACCTGAAGAGCCATTAGATTTCCGAGCTTCAACCAACTGAATAAAATTTCCTGAGCCATCCATTTTAGGTCGGACCACAACCATTCCTTCTCCCAACCCAGAACTGTTTTCAGGGATTATAAGTTGCGGGGGTGAAGATGGACGAGAACTACCACAACTACTACTGGTAGTTGTAATTATTGGAATCCCATTTAAAGTCCCATTGTGAATGATTTTTCCTTTGCATCTATCTCCTAAACTTTCTCCTTTTATGATACTTCCTCCTGCAATGGAAGATGTAACGGCAGAGGAAGTATTCACGCTCGTGAATAGTTCGCTCACAGGAACAATTGTCTTTTTAAAGGTTATTGGAGTTCCTCCTGCCCCCGTCATTACCACAGAGGATTGAGAGACGACGATCCCACCTCCAGCGCTACTCGTAGTGATAATTTGTCTTGGCTGGTGCTGGCTAAAATTTGGATGGGTTAAAACTATCTGAGAAACTCCGCCACTGGTGGAATTTGTAGTTGAACTTTGTAGCGTGGTTAATGGAATTACTTGATATCTTGGACTAATTTTTGAGTTTTGAACAACTAAGGGGGTGAGTGTCATTGGGCCTTTCATCAGGGTCATTGGAGGCAGTGGGGGTTCAAAATTTCCTTCCGAAGTTTTCACTTCTTTTATTACTGAAGAATTGGATTCTGAAGAAGAGTTTGCTATTACTATTCCAATGTGGTGTTGATTTGTTATTGCGGGAGTGAGAAAAGGATCAGAATTTCTTGCTCCGGAAGAAATTCCATTTGTGCTTGCTGAAGTTGTCATTTGAATTACACTGGTTTGAATCTTTGGACGAAGGATTTCTGGCCTAATAACAGATTGCTGAGGGGAAGATGATGAAGAAGGCGGCGTTAAATTATTACTATTATTGTTGCTGCTGACTGTTACCACTGTGTTATTATTGCCGTTGTTAATAATTCCTACATGATGTTGCTCAATTCCTGTGCTAATTTTGTTTTGCCAGGAGGGAGGAGAAGTATGATGGCTGTGCGAAATTGGAGAAGAAGAGGCCCCTGCTATTGGCATGAATAAATTATGTCTTGATCCAACTGTCAGGGGGGACTGGAGAACGCGTGGAGAGTTGCACCCACTCTTTTGTGATGAAGGGGGAGAAAATGAGGGGGATGTGGAACGAGAGAGGGAAACTAACATTGTGGCTGCCTCTGTCTCATCCGCGTCAAATCTTCCAGTCATTCGCAAACTAGAACTTGGTGACATTCCAGAATCTCGAGAACTCGCTTCATCCGCTTCACTCTCCTTGCTTTTTGATCTGTTGGATTAATAGATCATTCAAATTAATACACTTATTCATCAATAAATAAATATTACAATAATAATTTATTTATATTATAGTGCATACCTCAGCGATGAAGAGGAACTCGTATGATGTGAACCTGGTTTTGCCTTCATCCCCAAATGTCGAGAACAGTAGCCTCTCCTCTGGCTCTCTTTTGTACATCCTTCTCTGGAACAAAGTCTCCTCCATTGTTTCCCGTTGAATTTCTTTCTTATCCCTGTTGGAGTTGAGACCACGTCCCCTTTCTTGTACTTGTGTGGTGTCCCATTCTGAGATCTTGGCGTTGTTGCTTGACTCCTTGGCGTCCCTCGTTCTCCAATTAGAGACCCAGAACTCACATGACTTTGCACAGAGGAACATTTAGAAGAGCCCAATTGAGTTCCCGGAGTTAGAGAGCCACATCCACCGCGACCCCCGATAGTTGCCCCTACTTCGTTAAAATGAATGTCTTCGCGTCGCAGATCATCATCACTTTCACAAAATTCATATTCTGTTTTTCTTCGCTCGTCGTTTCCGATGGAGTGATTGGACATTGAAATAGGGGAAGGGCCATTGTGCGTTCTATTGCCGGATATTGAAGCAGTAACTACTACTGAAGAGGATGATGTTTCTCCGGTATTATGTGGAACGGAATAAATGGACTCGATTGCCTTCAATTCGTCCCACCACGGAGGAAGCATCAACCTCAGATTTGGTCGCGCAACGCTATAGTCTTTGTTTTCTAATGCGACATGGACAACGTATTGTGGAGGCCAGCCGCTAATTCGAGATACGGAACCTTCAACAAATAAACTTTGGTCGGTGTTCGTCCTCACGCAAACTTGACACCCAACAGTGGCCTTTTTTTAAAAAAAAATAAAAAATGACAAAATAAGTTGATTATTATTTGAATTTGAAATAAAGGTTTTTTTTTCTAAATTGGCAATATATTATGTACCTGTGAAGGTGCAGGACTGGCATCGGAAACAATATCATAAAAAGAAGTTCGGGAAAGAATAACATCCACATAAGATTTGGACTCATTATCCTTATCAAATAAAACGGTGATTGTAGAATGTCCACTGACTGCAGTAATTACTCCAGGCATGTAAAAAGTTCCACGTTTAGCAAGAACACGATGACCTTTCCATTCTCTGAGGTCGAGGGGTGGTGGATTAACAACTGCCGGCTTTGTTTCTATTGAATTTGATCGGTTCTGCTGCTGTTCCCCACCCGCGGCTTCTCTCCAGGAGATGATCTGATGATCTATGGATTTGGGCTCTTCTAGTTTAGATGTCTGCAAAAACATATTATTAGCAATAGTAATTTGTCAAGTAGTAATAAGCAGATATTTCATAAAAAATATATACCTGTAGCACAGTTTGGAAATTAGAAAATTTTGGAACGTAGGTTGAAGTTGGAAGAGAATCATCTCTAGGTTCAGTTTTAATGATGATTTCTTCCCTCGAGCTCTCAATGGAATTTGATCTCGAGCTTCTATTACTATTATATTCTCTCATTTCTAACGAGCTTCTATCCGGCGTGGAAATTACGGTGGGTGTTTGTTGCTGCTGAGTCGAAGATCTTGATACAAGACCTTCAGTAGAGTGTGAGTCTTTTGAATGAGAAGAGGAATGAGTTGTTGCTGGGGCTGTCATTAAAAGGCGATCGTGTTGTTGTTGTTGCTGGTGTTGATGGCTATTGGTATTTGCATTTGGTATTTGCTGATGAATAATCCCTTTGCCTAAAAGAGGAGCTATTTTTGCAAAATTAGCTTCTGCAGGTGTAGCAGCTATTGGAATTGAAGAGTTTGTGGTGTAAATGGAATATTCCATTGGAGATTTTGCCCTGTCTACAACCAAATTAAGTCCTTCGTGGTGATCTTGTCGGTAGGAATGCATGGGAGACACCTGCTTATATAACACAAACAACAATTAACAATTGAATTTTAAAAAGAAAACAAATAATATATTACCTTTAATTGCTGTACTATTGTCCGAGGTCCAAAACCTATTGAATATTCATTCTGAGAATCAGAAGATTTATGGTGTATTCTATATTGAGTAGGAGGTGAAGGAGTTCTACTTCTATAAGTTATAATTGTCCCTTGTTGTTGATTTATATGAGAAATTGGACCGTAGTGCTGTTGTTGCTGCGATTGTTGGCTATTTTGTTGCGGTGTTGATCTCCTTCCAAGATCCATCGGCTGAGGTTGTTCTCCTCCTCCTCCAGAAGATTGGTATGCATTTATTGAATAGGAAGTTAATGGAGAGGGGCCACGACTCGTTGTCGCAGAACCAGGTCCACTACTACTTGTCGAATAAATTGAAGGAGAATGATGGACACTATTGGATCGGTTGGAATTGCTATAATTATTAACGGCATGCTGTTGTTGTTGTTGCTGTTGTTGAGGTGGATAATTTGTCCCTTTAAGAATTAGGTGAGTATCTAGCTGCGGATTAATTAGTGCCTTTGATGCTAGTCCTTGGGATTCTGGTATACTTAACGTGGGATGACGACTTGGAGACGATGAGACTATTACCGGGGATTGATTATTGTGCATACTAATTAACCTTTGAGGTGGAGATATTATGGAAGAGGATGCAGAAGATGAAGGAGAAGAAAAGGCTCGATTGTCATGCGGGAGCTTCCCATTTGGGGGACTTATTGCAGGTGGAGCACCATTATTGAAATTGGGTTTGTCTATTTTACTGGATTCCCCAGTGGACTCAAAGTCTGAAAGGTCAAACTTCCTCTTTTTCGGGAGTCTCTTGAAGCAGTCGGATGAAGTTGAGGATTTGTTGGTAGGAGAAGAATCCTTATCAAGGAGAGTTGATTCCTGCAAACAGAAAAAGAGATAGTGTTGAACTTTGGCACAACTCAAAACTTTTAATTCCATTTTTTCTTACTGTTTTCCCTTCAGCAGCGGCCGTCTTCTGCTGCAACTCGATACTTGTTGGTTGCTGATGGTTCATCTGCAGAAATTAACCAAACACTTGTGAAATTATATTTTATTCAGTATTAGGAATAATGATTATTATCAATGCACTTGTTAAACTCGACTGCTGGAGAAATATTATTATTTTATTTATGTACTGCTACCATGCAGCTTCTTTCAACCTTGACAAAGTTTGTACGCAAGTAAAGCAAACTCTGTACACAATGACAGCAATTCGTACACGTGAAATTCAAGTCTATTTCTACATTTTTGGGATGAGACCAAAAAAAGATAAAGATTACGCATTGGTCCAATCTATCTTGATCCATACTAAAATTTCAGGAATGTTTGCAAAAGGCTGGACAAACTAACAGTAAATTATGCTTTTACATTTATATTTTGTCAACAACTGACTGAAAGTTAATACAGCGGAACGCTAATGAACACATCTGCAAAGGAAAAAAAGAATACCTCTTGGTTCTTATCACATTCCTTCCTCTCCGCCCCTTCCTTGGCATTTGTTGTGTTGTTTATTTCGGGCGTAGTATTTTGTTGTTGTGGGGGCGAAGAAGGGCTTTGCCTTCTGCCTCCGCGGCCACCGCCTCGACCTCGTGTTGTCCCTCGACCACCGACGCCAACACCACGACCCCGACCACGCCGTGTTTCTCCAACTTCAGATTCCCGAGCTGGATTTTTTAAAAGAAATAAACAAATATGTAAATAGTGAATAATAGCATTTCATATCATATTTCATCTGAACTGTCCACACTACTGACCATGATGTGAGTTGTTGTCAACTGCGTTTGCCTTCCTTCGTCCCATGAGTAAAGGGGACGTTTACTGCAGGTCACGTCAGGTAATCCCTTGGATTTGTTTCCTAGCTCATCATAATGCAATCATTCCCTAGAATATATAAGAAAGGAGGTCAATATAATTTGAATACTACTGGAATCGAAACATATATAAGTATAATATTTCAAAATATTAAATACAATGTAACAGTTATAATAGTTTGTAAATTTTTGCATAATGTGAAATGTCTATTGACTAGACAAACTTTATTAGAATGTAAATCCCTCATTAAATTTGGATTATTATTAAGGAAATAATTGCAGTGGATTGAATGGCCAAAGTTCGCAAGCAAAAAGTAAAGCATCATCGATTTCATTTTATTTCCCAACCAAGTTCTGTAAACACAAAATATGTGGATAATGGGAAGAAGGGAAAAGTCTGTGCAGTAAACTAAACTAATGGCCTTTTAACATTCATCATGGATATTAAATATCATCAGTCGGTGGCTGATTTGCTCAAGTAAATAAAATTCACTCATTTCATTGCCTATGAGGATGGATAAAATAAATGATGACAAAATAAAATGTTGGCTGTGGTTTATTGACAAGGGAAATAATAGCCAGGATTTATGCACATTTAGAACTCGAGATAACAAATTCTCACATGCATTACAAGCCTGTTAAAATAAACTATCATCAACTGAACTAATCCGACACGTACAAAATGTTTCAATCGGGAGAGAGATGAAAAAGTTTATGCTAATCAACTCAAGGCAGATAAAATGACAAACTTTATGAGAAGAAGCTGGTAAGTATCATGTCGGTAATTTGGCCACGGTTTGCTTTTGCTGCTGCAACCAGCATGACATGATCTTATATAAAGGAATCAGTACAGATTAAATGAAAATTTGCCAAATCCGAAATATTATGTGTTATTAAAGGTTATTATACAACTCTTTCCCGGTTGTTAAAACTTTACCTCACGCAAAGCAAGAAGCTAGAGCTTGGGAAATTTCAACTTGTTTTAGGACCAACAAATTATACTGTGAAAATTCGCAAATCACATTTATTTATAGCAAAAAATGAGAAGGAGAAGAGACAATAGTTGATGCCATGCATGGGAGCAGAATTTAAGAGACCAAAAAAGTGTAACCTACAGGAAATAAAGATGTAGAGACAAAATACAGTAATTTACTTTGTTTCTCAAATTGTTGTCCATCTTGACAAAGTATGAATGACAAGCAAATTAAAAATTACTGAACCCAATCCGCATTTAAAATGAAATCCGGTCAAAATCAAGTTTGCAACAAATTATTATACTTGTGTGATGATATTATATTATATCCTGTACACGGGTGATGATGAATATATTATGAAAATAATTGTTCATTGTTTTTGCTCGGATTGAAAAGTGCATACATTTGAGTTGAATCTCTGGCTGACCGTAAACTAAACTAAACTAAGGTATGTGCTGTATAAAACAAAACTCAACCGAAAAGTCAAAAGTGGAATTCATAAAAAAAGTTACACTCCAGCGGAAGTCAGTCTCAAAGTTCGTTGGGTTGGGTGGCTTTAGCAGCTTTGGCTAAATTTCACACACAATGAAATTACTACATGTCTACAACTAGAACAGAACATTAGCTAATAGTAATTGTACTTTTCCTCTCTGATTTTATCATCACATCACTCCACAAAGCAGAAGCAACAACAGCCAGCCCCCATATTTAGCAAATAAATTAATCCACCGATTTGCAAATGCCAATAGACAAACAAAACAAGTCATTGTGGGGCTATTACTATAAGGATTTAATTTAAAGGTATGATGATGAAAGGCATGAAGATGAAGCATGATGAGCATTCAAGTATGTATTTATTAGAGGACGAGGAGAGAAGGAGCTAAAAGTAAGGTAATCTCAAACCAATATCCAGCAGTTGGCTTGCATTACATATTACAGCCAAATACCAATACACGGTAAAAAATTTGTTAATACGCATACGTACTAAAGCTGAAAAAAATACATCTCCATTTATTCTAAGTATTAGTATGAAATTGTGAGTACTTAAATCAAAAGGACAGTACGTATTGAAGTTTTAATACGCACAAAATTTAACTTCTATTACTTTTGTGTTTTCTTTAAATATGGATGCGTACTAAAGTAAAATACTTTAACGCCTTTAACCCAAAGATGTATGAGCAGTAATTTACGTATGACACGAAGCATAAAAGTATTGAATTTCCATTTGATTTAAAGACGTATGCGTACTAAAAAAAAATCATCAGCAGTCATCAGGAGCACGACATTTTGTGCTGTTCAATTTTAAATTATTTTTATGTCATTTATTTTATAACGTTTTAATTAATAGTTTTACTTCGAGATCAATTTCATACTAAGGGTTATCGCTATTTTTTAAAAGAAGCGAAAATGGAATTTTCTGGAATTTTGAAAGTGTTGAAGGATTTGGATTTGACTCAATATGCGGACATTATTCAAGGTAATTTTAATTTCTTTTTAATGATAAAGTTGAAAATTGATTGAATTGATCCCTTACTCATTTATTCTATTTTAATTTATAACACAGATAATCTTTTGACAGACGCCACTTTGGCGATACTCACAACTACAGGGATATTAGTAGACAATTTGAAAGAAATTATCCCCCCTCTTGCTCATCGTCTCCTCATCTTGAACAAGCTGAATGAACAAGTCTCGAAAGAATCAGCACCGTTACAAGGGGACACCGTCAATGCTAATTTTGGGGATGAAGACAATCAGCAACAGGTTAAATGCACTCTTTGTCTCTATTTATGTGATAGAAATTGGAATAGTCTTTGGAATCATTTGCGATATTTTCACTTGTTTACTCAAACCAAATTAATGTGGACATGTCCGTTCTGCAAATCAACCTTAATGCGTTTCAAAAATTTTAAACATCATGTCGAATCCCACCTAAGCCAGCAGCTAGGAACACCTCGCAACAATCAGACCTCTCCTTTAATTCTTTCAGATGAACCCTGGCAGTCAATGCCAAATGACTTATTGTCTAACGATTTGTCTATTTCAAATGAAGATTTATCAATTATTGAAGATACTATTGCACAATTACGCGTAGAAGCTGTAAAGTTTGTAGTGCAACTTAAAAGCAATGGGAAGTTATCGCTGAGCATTTGCCAGGAGATTATAATTCACGTCAACAAACTATTCAATGGGGTCATAGAAATATCCAAAAGCATTTTAACAAAAGGAGTTGAGAAAACTAAACCAATTGAGCTTCTAAATCAATTGAAAAATCCATTTTCCGCAGTCAGCTCGGATCATTTACTTAAGAAATATTTACGTAAATTAGATTGTTTTATCCCATCCGAAGAAATAGTTCTAGGCTCACGCTTAAAAATTAAAAATGGGAAATGCAAAACAGTTTTCGACACTATACAATATGTTCCAATTGATAAAGTTCTGCAGAAGGTCCTCAATTCTCAAGGGATGATGAAAAGTATCACAGATGTAAATTCTAATATCAAAGACGGTGTGTATAATTCTCCTGTGGCTGGAAAGTATCTATCCGAGAAGTTAAGAAAACAAACTGAACCGGCTGTATTTCTTATTTTTTATTACGACGAAGTTGAAGTCTGTAATCCGCTTGGTTCTCGTCGTGGGCTGCATAAATTAGGAAATTGCTACTTTTCGATATTGAATACGTATCAATATTGCGCAACAAAACTTGAAAATATTTACCTAATAAGCTCTTTTAAATCAAATCATCTGAAAAAATACCCTATGGAAAAAGTTTTAGAACGGCCTATTTCTGCTCTTACTGAATTATGTAACTCTGGATTGCAAGTTGACTGCGAAGATTTTAAAGGAAAAGTGAAAATTTATTTAGGACAAGTAACAGGAGATAATTTGGGACTTCATCAAATGTTTGGACTATGCGAATCTTTTGTTTGCAACTATCCTTGTAGATTTTGCCGCATGCCACGATACAACTGTTTAAGGTTTGCTAAAGAGTCATTGGTTCATAGAAGATCCCGAAAAAATTATAACGAAGACTTGTTATTTGGAGATTTTTCTAAAACAGGAGTAAAAGCTGATTCCATTTTCAACACAGTACCAGACTTTCATGTAACCGAAAATTATTGTCCAGATGTGATGCATGATATTTTGGAAGGAGTTGGCCCATTAAATCTAAAGCTTATGTTGCAGTACTTATGTAAAACGAAAAAATTAAGTGTTGAACAAATTAACTGCAAGCTTGAGTCTCACAGTTACGGACATATGCAAAAGGATAAACCGTCGCCTTTAACAATTCGGACTATAGAATCATCTGATCCTTTATTAGGACAATCAGCAGGGCAAACTTATTGCTTAATACAAAATTTTTCATTAATATTTGGACAGTATTTTAATGATAATGATGAGCATTGGAATTTTTTTCTACTTTTTCTTGACATCATGGATATAATTATGAGCCCTTGTGTTTCTGAAAATACCTTACCATTTTTGCAATGCTTAATCGAAGATCATCACGTCTACTATCAACATCTTAGTGGAAAATCATTGCGACCAAAGCATCACCACATGATTCACTATCCAGAAGCTATTCGTCAAATTGGGCCAATCATTTGTTACTGGTCAATGCGGTTCGAAGCTAGGCATAAGTTTTTTAAACAGGTTGCAAAAGTGGGCTCAAACTTCAAAAATATTGCGAAAACAGTTTCGGATCGAAATCAACTTTTGTTAAGCTATAAACTGTTTGAAAACAAAAAACTAAATAACATGGAAATTATTACAACTAATAAAACAGATTGTCTTGTGAACGATTTCAAATTTCAAGAAATATTATCTCATTGCTTATCAGTTCCATTGGATATGGAAATTTCCACTTATAAATCAATTTCCATAAATGGTTCAAAAGTGAGACCCGGAGACATACTCCTCTGGAAATGGTTGGGTGAAAGTGAAATGCCGTGCTTTTGTAAAGTTCTATTAATTTTTGAATCAAACCAAACTTACAAACTTTTCGTTCAAAAATTCAAATCTGTGAATTATGACAAACATTTTCATGCGTACTCAATAAAAGAACAAACTTGCCACGAAATTCTTAACACGGCCGATTTGGATTTGTTCAGACCACAAACTAATTGTACAGTGAATGGGCGACTGCTTGTAGCTCTTCCATTTATTTGCTGTTGAGGTTCGTTTTATTTAACTAGTTTGTTTAATGAGCTTGACAAAAATCATTAATGCTATGAATTTCTACTCAATAATTTTTATTCAAATTTAGATTGTCCTGACCATTGACCGCAGCTCTACCTCTCTAATAAATGTCCCCAGTTCCGAAGTATCATCTTACATTTTTCAAACAAACGCAAGTACGCAATCATTTCCATCTACTTCAATAGAGACCGGACGCGGAAGAATTAAACGTCGAAAGCTTTTTCATGATGAAGAATCCGAAATAATTGTATGCAAATAATCAAATAATTATACATTTTTGTTATAAACAAACTTATGAAAAATTGGATTTATGTAGGATCTCAAAGTACTTCTCAAAAACAATGATGCCGAAACCAGAACCTCGAACGGAAGTCAAATTATAAATGCCGCTCTAAATCGACAGCCGCTTTCAACTTCTTTGCGAAGAAAGTTGGTCTCAATTGCATGTCACGGGCTGATGAATAAAACAAACTCCAATTATCCATCAACAGACCAGAGGGAACAACTTGCAGAGTGCATAGCAGACCAGTTATTTCCGTATATGAAACCGACTGAACGACAAAATTTGAAGGTAATTATCATTTGAACAAAAATTTCTTCAAATTGAAACAATCCAACTTTTACAGTTGTCATATTTTACCCCGTCCACCACGTACAAGAATGATGTTGGTAAATCCATCAGCGTGAGACCTATGGGATACATTCAATCGTTTTTCGTAAATTTTTGGCATGCAAATAAGAAGTCAGATCCTCTACAAATTTCTGATATGAAGGAAAAAGATTCAGGCAAGTGAACATTTATATTTTTTAGCTAGGCTCAAAGTTTATTTAACCGTCTTGGTATTTTGAATAAATGGTAAAATATTTAAAATTTCGAAGTGAATTAAAAATAGAAAAGTCAAACTGACCTAAGAAGAAAATGAGAGTGAGTTTTGATGGAAAAAGTGAATGAATACTGAAAAATGCTTAAAACGAAATGAAAAATGTTTTTTACCAGTTTTCATTAGATCTAATATTTTGAGGGTTTAAGTTTTTGAAATAACATGACGTCTTATGTCTTATCTCGATTTTAGAATTTCATAAATCAATCTCTGTTTCAAACGCCGAAGGAGTTATTAATTTTTACGATATTCTCAGTTAGACACAAACGATTATATTTTAAATTACTTTTTAATTATAAATAAATTCATTCTGAAATTAGTTTTAATAGATGCTACTATTAATAAGAATTGCAATGAAAAAGAGATTTTGTCAATGCATATTTGGGATCGTGAGAAAATTAAGATGAACGTCAGCGTCCTTAACCAATTTTTTCATCAAACTTCAAATAGAGCTAACTCAAGTTCCCAACTGTTTAGCGACTTGGAATAAATTCAGATACTTTTGAAATTAGTATCTTAAGGTCTGTACAATGTAAGGGCATTTCGATAATTCTCTTTCCAGAATTATTTAGAGTTTAAAGTTATTGGAGAAAATTTGGGATTTTATTTAAATTTTTAATGCTTATTATTAGCCGCTCACAGTTCTGTCGATTTATAATTGTTCTAGGCATGTATTAGATGATAATGCAAAAAAGGATTTTGAAATTGGTAAATGGGAAAGATGTTTAAAATTTTGATTTTTAGCTGAAATTGGGAAAGTTGCAGTATTCTTCGAAAATGATGTCCCTAAATTTTTATTTGTGATTGATTAACGAAACACAATTAGCATAGTAAGATGAAATAGTTAGTTTTCTTTATAATTTGGAATACTCAAATTATTATGTATTATACAAGACGCTATAAAAATGATTTATCATTGGAAAAGGGTAAAAATTTCAGTTTTTTCTTAAATTTCAATGCTTATCATTCTGCGCTCACGTTTTTGAAGATTGATAAGTATTAAATACATGTCCTAGATGGTTATCCAAAAAAGAATTTTGAAATTGGTTAATGGGTAAGATGTTTAAAATTTGGATTTTGAGCTGAAATTGGGAAAATTCAGTATTACTTGAAAATGAACGTCCTTAAGTTCCATTTGTGATTGATTAATGAAACACAAATAGCATAGTAAGATGAAATAGTTAGTTTTCTTTATAATTTGGAAACCTCAAATTATTATGTATTATACAAGACGCTATAAAAATGATTTATCATTGGAAAAGGGTAAAAATTTCAGTTTTTCTTAAATTTCAATGCTTATCATTCTGCGCTCACGTTTTTGAAGATTGATAAGTATTCAATACATGTCCTAGATCATGATAGGAAAAAGAATTTTGAAATTTGTTAACGGTAATGGTGTTTTATAATTGGATTTTTGAGCTGAAATTGGGAAAGTTGCAGTATTCTTCGAAATTTAAAATGCATATTATTCGGCGCTCTAGGTTCAATCGCCAATTAGTTAGAGCGTTAAAATAAATTTAGGTAGCTTTGTAATTGGTCTCTAAAGATATTTTGCTTAATTGGAGCATTTTGATAATTTTCATTTCTGAGATAATTGAATTTGAACATTACTATGTTGGACCCATTGCCTCATTGGTTTCAAAATTGAATATCTCGAAATGCCAATGGGTTATAACGTTGAAATAAGTTGTGATAGCTTATTAAATGATGGCTAAAGGTAGTTTAATTAAAAAGAGCATTTTGATAATTCGCATTTTTGAGATAATTGAATTTGATTTTGTTTAGGGAAAATTTGAGATTTTTCAAAATTTTAACTGGTTTATAAATTTGTCCCAACTTGAAATTTGTTTTGCAAGATGCTAAATCTATTTAGAAGTGCAATGGAAAAGATTCCAAAAAAATCTGTCTTTGGGAACCTGAGATAATCAAATTTGAAACTTGTGTTTTAGGAGCCACACGGTCTTTGGATTTAAAATTGAATATCTCGAAATTCCAATGGGTTGGAGAGATGAAATAAACTGTGATAGCTTTATAAATGATGGCTAAAGGTAGTTTGTTTGAAAAGAGCATTTTGATAATTCGAATTGATGAGATAATTGAGTTTGAAACTTGGATTATAAGGAGAATTGACTCTTTGCCTGTAAAATTGAATATCTCGAAATGCCAATGGGTTAGAGAGTTGAAATAAATCGTGGTAGCTTTATAATTAATGGCTAAAGGTAGTTTGCTAAAATAGAGCATTTTGATAATTCGCAATTTTGAGATAATTGAATTTGACTTTGTTCAGGGAAAATTTTAGATTTTTC